>JBBPBX010032266.1:13161-33986 GCA_038048925.1 Garcialebias charrua | reverse complement strand
ATAGATAGATAGATAGATAGATAGATAGATAGATATTTTTTTTATTTTTTTATTGATTAATAAAAACAAGATCATGAGCCAGGTCCCTCTTGTAAATGAGTCCTTGTGGCTCAATGGGACTAACCTGTTTAAATAAAGGTTGAATGAAGGATTAGACACAATTTGTGAACATTTCTCAATAAAATAACAAATATTTAATTGGGGTGTCCTAATTATTTATTGTGACTGTGTCTCGATAGCATTAACTCATGAAAAAGTAATGCATATTTGTTGCATTCAAATGCAACCTTTCCTTTTGAATACCAAAGCAATTAGTAGTTTGGAGAAAGGACTTAAACTCAACCTGTTTAAAGCGGACACATTAATGGTCATAGCATTAATAGTGCTATTTCTTTACTGTGAGTATACTTTTAGATATGCATGCATGCATGTCTGCATGCATATTCATATGCCTCATCTGTGAACTTGTGTGCTTGTTTTCTGTAATAACACAGACTACTATTATGTCAGCTTTTGGCATAGGATGACAAATCTCTTCTCATTATCTACAGCCATGCAGCTCTCCTCTGCATGGCTTGGGCCATGTTTTCTAGGCTCTCTTGACACAGACAAGCTAAACTATCCCTGCTCCCCCAAATGGAGTTCTCATTTTCAAGGGGAATGGCTGCATGGCATAACACACTTTGTCTTGGGAATTACTTTTTCTCAGCCTGTGTGGTTCTTTGGGATGGGCATGGCTGACTGAAGCAGGGGGAGACAGATGGAGGCTGCTGGCTAGCCTGAGACATGTTGAGTGACTGTTGATGAGTCACTGAAGGGGGTGGGTGAGAAAGAGGGCCACAACTCTCTATCTATATGTGATCTATTGATGAGAGCAGGGATTTTCAGAAGGTGGAGTTCCCACTCTGACTGGAAATTGTTATACCAAGACATTGTAGTTTTATTAACCTTAATTGTGACTGTCTTTGTTTTTGTATATATATACTGTATATATATAGTAAGATAGATATTTTTTATTGATTAATAAAAACAAGATAGATAGATACTTTCTATATGCGTGCGGCTCGGGTGGTTGCTGAGGCAAAAACTCGGGCGTGGGAGGAGTTCGGAGAGGCCATGGAGAATGACTTCCGTACGGCTTTGAGGCGATTCTGGTCCACCATCCGGCGTCTCAGGGGGGGAAAGCGGTACGCGACCAACACCATTTATGGTGGGGATGGCGTGCTGTTGACCTCAACTCGGGATGTTGTGAGTCGGTGGGCGGAGTACTTCGAAGACCTCCTCAATCCTACTGGCACGTCTTCCACTGAGGAAGCGGAGCCTGGGGACTTTGGGTCGGGCTCTCCAATCTCTGGAGCTGAGGTCACCGAGGTGGTTAAAAAGCTCCGCGGTGGCAGGGCTCCAGGGGTGGATGAGATTCGCCCTGAGTTCCTTAGGGCTCTGGATGTTGTGGGGTTGTGTTGGCTTACGCGACTCTGCAATATCGCGTGGACATCGGGGGCAGTTCCCTTGGATTGGCAGACTGGGGTGGTGGTTCCCCTATTCAAAAAGGGGGACCGTAGGGTGTGTTCCAACTATAGGGGGATCACACTCTTAAGCCTCCCTGGTAAGGTCTATTCAGGGGTTCTGGAGAGGAGGGTCCGTCGGATAGTCGAACCTCGGATTCAGGAGGAGCAGTGTGGTTTTCGTGCTGGTCGTGGAACACTGGACCAGCTCTACACCCTCAGCAGGGTCCTGGAGGGCGCGTGGGAGTTTGCCCAACCAGTTTACATGTGCTTTGTGGACTTGGAAAAGGCATTCGACCGCGTCCCTCGGGGGGTTCTGTGGGGGGTACTCCGGGAGTATGGGGTACCAGGCCCATTGATATGGGCTGTTAGGTCCCTGTACGACCGGTGTCAGAGCTTGGTCCGCATTGCCGGCAGTAAGTCAGGCTCGTTTCCAGTGAGAGTTGGACTCCGCCAAGGTTGCCCTTTGTCACCGATTCTGTTCATAACTTTTATGGACAGAATTTCTAGGCGCAGCCAAGGTGTTGAGAGGATCCGTTTTGGTGGCCTTAGAATCGCTTCTCTGTTTTTTGCAGATGATGTGGTCCTATTGGCTTCATCAGATCGTGATCTACAGCTTTCGCTGGAGCGGTTTGCAGCCGAGTGTGATGCGGCCGGGATGAGGATCAGTTCCTCCAAATCCGAGGCCATGGTCTTGAGCCGGAAAAGGGTAGCATGCCCTCTCCGGGTCGGGGATGAGGTCCTGCCCCAAGTGGAGGAGTTTAAGTATCTCGGGGTCTTGTTCACGAATGAGGGAAAACTGGAGCGTGAGATCGATAGGCGGATAGGTGCAGCATCCGCAGTGAAGCGGGCGCTGTACCGGTCTGTCGTGGTGAAGAGAGAGCTGAGTCGAAAGGCAAAGCTCTCAATTTACCGATCGATCTACGTTCCCACCCTCATCTATGGTCATGAGCTTTGGGTTGTGACCGAAAGAACGAGATCTCGGATACAAGCGGCTGAAATGAGTTTTCTCCGCAGGGTGTCTGGACTCTCCCTTAGAGATAGGGTGAGAAGCTCAGTCATCCGGGAGGGACTCGGAGTAGAGCCGCTGCTTCTCCACATCGAGAGGAGCCAGTTGAGGTGGCTCGGGCATCTGGTTAGGATGCCTCCTGGACGCCTCCCTGGGGAGGTGTTCCGGGCATGTCCCACTGGGAGGAGGCCCAGGGGAAGACCCAGGACACGCTGGAGGGACTAGGGCTGGGCGATATGGAAAAAATCATATATCACGATATGGACTTTTTTATATCACGATAACGATATATATCACAATATATACAACACGATGTGTGTGCGTGTGTGTGTGTGTGTGTGTGTGTACAGCAAAAATTTGGACCAAAGTTTTTTTATTTTATTATTTTACTACAAATTTGGACCAAAGTAGAAACTAGATCTACCTAAGATCTACCTTAATTCAAGGAGTACGATTATGGAATGACTTAATGCCAAATGACAAATAATAATAATATAATAATAATAATAATAATGTCTATTCCTGTCATCTGCGTATGTTCCCATACACAGACGAAATTCGTCTCTGCATTTAACCCAACCACCTACCAGGTGGTGCAGTGAGCAGCCCGAAAGCGCCCGGGGAGCTGGAGAAATAGGTGTGCACTCATAGACACCCCAAGCTGGGTAGTGGCCGGGGCGCGAACCTGCGACCTTCGGATCCGTAGTGAAAAGCCCTGCCACTAGACCATCTTGGCTCAAATGTTAAGGAAGCCAAATCATTCCTTGTATTTAAGAAACTGGTAAAAAATGAATTGCTAAAAAAATATATAAATGAATCTAATTTAATGTGTGATATATGTGAATTGAAAATTGACTGAGTTATTTACTTATTTTGTTATTATAGAAAATATTGTTTGAACTGTTATTAGATGAATAAGGAGCAGATTTAATAAGATTTATTCTTCATCTGCTACCTTTCATTTTATTATTTTTTTCTATTATGAATACGTTAATTGTTGTATTTCATTTTATAAAATGAATAAACTAACAAACAAACAAACAAACAACTCCTTTTCTACTTTGGTCCAAATTTTTCCTGCAGGTGGCGGTAAAACAACAGCTGCTAATGAAACTCACGAAGAAGAAATCCGCTCTGAAGTTTGAGTAAACAAAGCAAGAAACAGAAAAGAGAAAACGTTGCGTTTGATTGCGGTTCTGTTGTGTCTCTGGTCTGTTTTGTATTGGTTAACTGGACCCGAGTTCGGACTCGGTTGGACTCTGGGTTCGTGTCCTCTGGACCCATTTTGTCTCCGAGTTTCAGCGGAGCGAAATAATGGAAGCTAACAAGGTGAGCTTCCCCCTCTTTTTGGTAAAAGTTATTCTTCTTGGGCTGCCTGTGCAGCTGTTTTCTCCTTGTTGAGATCTATGGTTGAGACACCGGCTTCATGCGCCTGCGTCTCTGTTGCTCTCGAGTTTAACCACGTAAAGCATGTGTCGCAAACCCGCGCGTGCGTCAAACATAAAGCCGCGCCGTCATCTCGCAAAACCACAATATGAAGCTTATTTGCGACAGTTATTTTTTTATTCTTATTTATCACGATAGAGACGATAGAAGGAAAGTAGCACGATAGACACGTTTCTATCGTCCCCACGATATATATCGTCATATCGCACAGCCCTACGGGAGGGACTATGTTTCTCGGCTGGCCTGGGAACGCCTTGGGATTCCCCCAGAGGAGCTGCTCCATGTGGCTGGGAGAGGGAAGTCTGGGCCTCCCTACTTAGGCTGCTACCCCCGCGACCCGACCCCGGATAAGCGGNACGAATGAGGGAAAACTGGAGCGTGAGATCGATAGGCGGATAGGTGCAGCGTCCGCAGTGAAGCGGGCGCTGTACCGGTCTGTCGTGGTGAAGAGAGAGCTGAGTCAAAAGGCAAAGCTCTCAATTTACCGATCGATCTACGTTCCCACCCTCATCTATGGTCATGAGCTTTGGGTTGTGACCGAAAGAACGAGATCTCGGATACAAGCGGCTGAAATGAGTTTTCTCCGCAGGGTGTCTGGACTCTCCCTTAGAGATAGGGTGAGAAGCTCAGTCATCCGGGAGGGACTCGGAGTAGAGCCGCTGCTTCTCCACATCGAGAGGAGCCAGTTGAGGTGGCTCGGGCATCTGGTTAGGATGCCTCCTGGACGCCTCCCTGGGGAGGTGTTCCGGGCATGTCCCACCGGGAGGAGACCCAGAGGAAGACCCAGGACACGCTGGAGGGACTATGTTTCTCGGCTGGCCTGGGAACGCCTTGGGATTCCCCCAGAGGAGCTGCTCCATGTGGCTGGGGAGAGGGAAGTCTGGGCCTCCCTACTTAGGCTGCTACCCCCGCGACCCGACCCCGGATAAGCGGACGAAAATGGATGGATGGATGGATGGACATCAACTCTGTTCACACGAGAAGATGTAAAAAATGGCAGGTTGGCTTTCTTGGACTGTGAGGTCTCAGTTTCTGATAGAGGAAATTTGCAAACTGAGGTGTACCGCAAACCCACCCACACAGACCAGTATTTACAGTTTGACTCCCATCACCCTCTGGAGCACAAGTTAGGAGTCATCAGGACTCTGTACCACAGAGCAGACAGCGTCCCCACTAACTCAGGAGCCAGACAGAAGGAGAAATCACACACAAAACAGGCTCTAGAGAAATGTGGATATCCTAACTGGGCCTTCCTGAAAGCAGAGAAGAAACCCAAACAGGACTCCAGCAGCCATCAGGTGAAAAGAAGGAACCCAGACCCAGACCAGTGGTCATTCCAGATGTTGCAGGAGTTTCAGAGACATTGAGATGTTTATTTTCTAAACACAACGTCCCAGTGGCTTTTAAACCCCAAAATACATTACGGCAAAGACTGGTTCATCCCAAAGATCCAGTCCCCCGGCACAAACAGAGTAATATTGTGTATGTTGTTCAGTGTCAGGAGGGTGATCAGTCTTATATCGGGGAAACTAAACAGCCACTGGCCAAAAGGATGGCCCAGCACAGAAGATCAACATCATCAGGTCAGGACTCTGTGGTCTACACTCATCTCCAGGTCAGAGGTCACTCTTTCAGGGATGAAGATGTTCACATCCTTGATAGAGAGGAACGATGGTTTGAGAGAGGAGTAAAGGAGGCCATCTTTGTGAAAAGAAACCGTCCATCATTAAACAGAGGTGGAGGCCTCCGGGTTCAACTGTCCCCCTCTTACAATGCTGTTATTGCTAGTATCACTCAGCCCTCTGTGAATAGCAAACAACCATCAGGGTGCTAACGATCCATCGTTAGGCTGATGGTCCTCCTTGATCATGTGAGCATCTGGTTTCGGCTGTCATCAGCCAACTGGTTGATCCACTGGGACAGGGTGCTATTTATAAGACTGAGCTGAATACAGCTTCTCAGACTGAGGAAGTCTTTCGGACGAAAGACAAAACGTTTCTACATTTTTTTTTTGCTTTGTTTTGTTTTTTGAATGTCCAGAGGACCAGGCTTAGCTTTTTTAGATGTAACTAACAAAACAACTTTAACTAATTGGGTAACTGTAACTAACATTGTAACTAACTGTGTACAGTAACTGTAACTAATGGGGAACCTGCAACTAACAAAATAACTAATTGCATGGGTAATGTTAACTAAAGTAAACTGTAACTAGGTCAAGGTCCAGGATTCAAGGTTCTTTATTGTCATTTGCATCACATGAGGTACATGAGGTGGAATGAAATTGTGTACACAGGGTCCCAGTTGCATCCATCATTAGCAAAAATATAAGTTGTAAAAGAAACAGTAAATAAGGATCTAAGATATAAACTACCGGTAAGATATACGCTAAACAAACGCCAAACTGTACGATAGAAGATCTAAGATATATGCTACTCACTATGCAAAACAATACACTGAACAACAGCAGCACGAACATGAGTCTTTGTGGGTGGATGAGTCTGAATGAATGAATACAGCAACATGAAACAGATCAGCAGCACATCAACATCATGGATAATCAGCAGCACGTCAACAAAGTGTCATTACATTTGTTCCTTCTGAAGTCCACATCCATCTCTTTCATCTTCCTCACATTGATGTGAAGGTTGTTCTTCCTGCACCAGCTCTCCAGATGTTCCACCTCCTGTCTGTAGCTGGACTCATCAATGTTTGTGATGCATCCCACCACAGCTGTATCATCTGCAAACTTTACAATATGACAGCCTGCATGGGTAGCTGCACAATCATATGTGAGCAGAGTGAACAGGAGTGGGCTAAACACACATCCCTGAGGGGAGCCAGTGCTGACCAATAACCATTGCTAACCCTAACTATCGGGGTAATTGTAATTAACAGGGAACCTGTAACTAACAATATACTGTAACTGTAACTAATAAGGTAACTGTAACTAACAGGGAACATGTAACTAACAAATTAACTAATTAACAGGGTGAATTTAACGAGTTAATTGTAACAGTAACCGTATCTACGTAAAAGTAACAGTAACTGAAGGAAGTTTTTGTAGCTACATGTTTAAAAAAAGTTTATTTTTATTTATTTTTTATATTTGGGGAAAGAATAAAATGCAATTGTGTGAATCAGCTGTATTTAAAATTATAATTATGATAAAGCTAATAATCAGTCATTGATTTGTGTGTTCAGGGGAGGAGACTCGGCTACACGATGAATTTGTTTCTCTGACAGATGCACATCAAACCCTGAGCAGCAACAATAGGCAACTGAGTAACAAAGTGGAGCAACTTCAGCAACAAGATGATGTGTGAGTGGTTCTGATCCAGAGTTCTGGTGACTTCTGTTGAGTTGAAATACTTTAGATGATTTAAGTGTTTTATGATCACAAGGTGCTGTGTTTTTGATTGAAGGAAAACTAAAAGATTATCACAGTTCATTCTGAAAGTCATGAGGAATAAATTCTGGTTCTGGTTCAGAGTAACATTTCTCAACTTAACTAGACTTCAGATGTATCAGGTTCTGACGGAAAGCAGCAGACAGTCAGAATCTTTCCTGTGACAGGTGTGATGACGCGTACCTGGCAGTCAGAGTGCAGGGTGACACTGAACCAGACGAGCAGGTAAAAACGGACCCGTACATCACTCTGTCACAATCTGGACCAGAGGAGGAGGAGCTGCACCCACCATCAGTCCAGGATGAGATCAAAATCCTGAAGGTACAGCTGAAGCAAGCTGCAGAGACAGCCCAGAAGGTCCAGAAACAGGTACCATCAGAATCTGCTCTGTTTCTGATAAAAACGTTGATGTCTTTAGTGTTGTGATGAGAACACTGATGTGTTGTTGGTGTTGTGATGAGAACACTGATGTGTTGTTGGTGTTGTGATGAGAACACTGATGTGTTGTTGGTGTTGTGATGAGAACACTGATGTGTGGTTGGTGTTGTGATGAGAACACTGATGTGTGGTTGGTGTTGTGATGAGAACACTGATGTGTGGTTGGTGTTGTGATGAGAACACTGATGTGTGGTTGGTGTTGTGATGAGAACACTGATGTGTTGTTGGTGTTGTGATGAGAACACTGATGTGTGGTTGGTGTTGTGATGAGAACACTGATGTGTGGTTGGTGTTGTGATGAGAACACTGATGTGTTGTTGGTGTTGTGATGAGAACACTGATGTGTTGTTGGTGTTGTGATGAGAACACTGATGTGTTGTTGGTGTTGTGATGAGAACACTGATGTGTTGTTGGTGTTGTGATGAGAACACTGATGTGTGGTTGGTGTTGTGATGAGAACACTGATGTGTTGTTGGTGTTGTGATGAGAACACTGATGTGTTGTTGGTGTTGTGATGAGAACACTGATGTGTTGTTGGTGTTGTGATGAGAACACTGATGTGTTGTTGGTGTTGTGATGAGAACACTGATGTGTTGTTGGTGTTGTGATGAGAACACTGATGTGTGGTTGGTGTTGTGATGAGAACACTGATGTGTTGTTGGTGTTGTGATGAGAACACTGATGTGTGTTGGTGTTGTGATGAGAACACTGATGTGTTGTTGTTGTTGTGATGAGAACACTGATGTGCGGTTGGTGTTGTGATGAGAACACTGATGTGTTGTTGGTGTTGTGATGAGAATACTGGTGTGTTGTTGGTGTTCTGATGAGAACACTGATGTGTGGTTGGTGTTGTGATGAGAACACTGATGTGTGGTTGGTGTTCTGATGAGAACACTGATGTATGGTTGGTGTTGTGATGAAAACAGAGAGTCAGAGAGTCTTTATTGTCATTTGCACCGCATGTGGTACATGTGATGAAAACGAGATTATGTACACAGGGTCCCAGTTACATCCAACAACAAATGCAAGAGAAAAACAGTAATAACATCTAGAATTAACTAAGAAAAACATCAACTAGTAATACACTAAGCCCTAATGTAGTGGAAAAACATCATTATAAACAGCAGCACGAACATGAGTCTGTATGAGCAGATGGTCACAGATGAACACAGAAACACAGCAACAAGAAAACAGATCAGCATCAGCATGATGTGATATTTTGCAGTGTTTATTCTTATTATTTATTTATTCATGAGTCTAACAGCCTCAGGGTAGAAGCTGTTCCTCAGTCTAGTGGTTCTACATTTGATGCTCCTCAACCTCCGTCCTGAGGGGAGTGGGGCAAAGAGTGAGTGTGCTGGGTGAGTGAGGTCTTTCATGATGCAGGTGGCTCTTTTCCTGCATCTGGAGGTGTAAATGTCTGTGATGGTGGGGAGACTGACTCCAACAGACTTCTGTGCAGCCTTCACCACTCTCTGTAGAGCTTTCCTCTCTTCAACTGTGCAGCCTCCATGCCACACGTTGATGCTGGAGCACAGGATGCTCTCCACTGCACACCTGTAGAAGGAGGTGAGAACTGGGCTGCTCAGACCAGCTCGTCTCAGCCGTCTGAGGAAGTAGAGTCTCTGATGACCTTTCTTGATCAGGCTGGTGGTGTTGTTGCTCCAGCTGAGGTTATCATTCATGTGTACACCCAAGTACTTGTAGCTGGAGACCACTTCCACTGCAGATCCACTTATGTTCAGTGGGGTGTGGGTGTGTTTGTTCCTTCTGAAGTCCACAATCATCTCCTTTGTCTTCTTCACATTCATGTGAAGATTATTCTCTTTGCACCAGCTCTCCAGGTGTTCCACCTCCTGTCTGTAGCTGGACTCATCATTGTTTGTGATGCATCCCACCACCGCTGTATCATCTGCAAACTTAACAATATGACAGCCTGGATGTGTGGCTGTACAATCATATGTGAGCAGAGTGAACAGAAGAGGGCTCAGCACACATCCTTGAGGAGAGCCAGTGCTGAGGGTTATGGTGGAGGAGGAGAAGTTGTGGATCTTCACGGACTGTGGTCTGTTTGTTAAGAAGTCTAGACCCAGTTACAAATGGAGGGGCTTAGTCCAAGTGTGGATAGTTTGTCTATCAGAGTTTGGGGGATCATGGTGTTGAAGGCAGATGTGAAGTCCACAAAGAGCATACGCACGTATGAGTCCTTCTGATCCAGGTGGGTGAGAGCAGTGTGGACCACAGAGGAGATGGCGTCCTCTGTTGATCGGTTCTCGCGGTATGCATATTGATGAGGGTCCTCGTTGATGTTGACGGTTGTCTTGATGTGGGACATGACCAGTTTCTCAAAACATTTAGCGACTATCGGGGTGAGGGCCACCGGTCTATAGTCATTCAGACCAGTCACTGTGGAGCTCTTTGGAACTGGGATGATGGTGGCGGTCTTCAGGCAGGTGGGAACTGACTCCAGTGCAAGTGAGGTGGTGAAGATGTCAGCCAGCACCTCACAGAGCTGGTCCGCACATTCCTTCAGAACTTTCCCTGGGATGTTGTCTGGTCCGGTTGCTTTATGAGGGTTGATCCTTCTGAGACTGCCTCTCACTTCTGCTGCGGTCACTCTGAGATGCTCTTCATCTGGTGATGAGGTGAGTCTGGTGCTAGCTGGTCTGTTTGGGTCTTCAAAACGTGCATAAAACTTATTGAGGGCATCAGGCAGAGATGGGTCCTTGGGGCATTGTTTGCTCTTGCCTTTGTAATCTGTTATGCATTTGATGCCCTTCCACATGCTCCGTGGGTCTTGTGAGGTGAACTGACCCTCGATTCTCTGTGCATATGTGGCCTTGGCCTTCTTAATGCCAGCAACCAGTTCTTTCCTGCTCTTTCTCAGTTCCTCTGTGTTTCCAGACTTGAAGGCAGTGTTCCTGGCTGCCAGCAGGGTGCGGACCTCTTTATTTAACCAGGGTTTTGTGTTGGGGTAAAATTTAACATATTTTTTATGGATACGTTTTCATAGCATGTGCTGATATAACCCAACACTGAAGTAGCATATAAGTCTAGGTTCACTGAGTTTCCATCAGCTGCTACCTCCCTGAAAACAGACCAGTTTGTATTTTCAAAACAGTCTCTCAGCATGGGGGTGCTACCTTGGAGCCAAACTTTTATCTCTCTTTGTTCCGGCTTAAAGCGTCTGAGTGGAGAAGCTGTGCTGGGACCAAGAGCAAAGAGGAGTGGTCAGAAGCCCCGAGTGATGGGCGTGGCTTCGCCGTGTATGCCCCCTTCACATTCGTGTAGACTTGGTCAAGCGTTTTATTTCCTCTTGTTGCTGTGGAAACGTGCTGATTGAAGGTTGGGAGGAAGACTTGTAGGTCCACGTGATTGAAGTCACCACAAAAATTGAAGAGCCCCTCAGGATATTTACACTGTAGTGAGCTGAGTAAGTCATGAATTTCTCCCAGGGCGACATTAGTATTAGCATCAGGGGCTATGTAAATAACAGTGATAAGGATCACTGAATACAGGTAACCCCCCACTTACGACCCCATCGACCTACGAACAACGGGACCTACGAACATATCATATTTAATAAAAATATGAAATTACTGTATTAAAAAAAAATATATATATATTTTTGTGTTTAAATGTTCTTAATTTCATGTGTACATCACTTTGTTGCAGCTGTGGTTGTTTTAAAGGCTTTATAAATAATAATTATGATAAAAAAGATCATTTCTGATCATTTTTGAGCAATCTTGGGCAACAGGAAGTAGGTCTTCAGTTTACACGGTCACAAATTAATGTAGAACACCGGACGCCATTTTAGGTTCAGTCACTGGGGTCTCCGGTCACAGAACACCGGACGCCATTTTAGGTTAGCTGCCCGGGAGCCAGCCCAAGACTGGTGACCAGGATGGCTTCATATGGATTAATTACGAGCTGGAAACGTCTCTGTGAACTTTGTGGATGTCTCAGGCAGCAGCGGATTTATCGCTGATCGTGCCAGGCCGCTGCGCGAACACCTCCGGCCAGGCTCTGGCCTGGCTAGCTCCAGAAGCTAACAAGGGAGCTAAAGGGCGAGATACACTCGAGCGTCCTCACGATACGCCAATACGCAGCGTACGTACGCCCCGTACGCAGCGTAGCCCCGCGTAGCCCCTCAGGGCAAGTACGCGCAAAGGTATTTTTTTACTACGCATACGCGATCCGCGTGCGCGATACGCGGTGTCTGACCATAAACTTCCCGGCGCCGGACTGTTTTGTATGTTACACAAATGAAATAAATTCCCCTTCTTTATCGCTGATCGGGCCTTTTCTTTTGTTTTTTTGCCTAAAGTCAAGTAACCGCTTCTTCCTCCGTTCACTCGATGATTGAAATGAATGAATTCAGGTCCTACCTTGGTGCGCGATGTTTTAATATCCCCTGGTGGGCTGTGTGCTGCAGGAAAAGCGCTCCCTGTTATTATTTTTATTTCTGAGAGAACTTTTTATAACATATATAGTAGAAACAGCGCATCAGAACACCGCAGAAGTCTGAGCGAGCTGCTCATGTTAAAGGTTTCACTTTCAACTAGGTTTCACATTCAGCTGACTGAGCGCTGTCAATCAATTCAGTAGGCGTGTCAGCAAGTGACCAATCAGCGTGCTCAGTTGTCCCCTTCGTGTGCAGCAGCTCATATTACAACAAGGAGAACGTCTGAGCTGAAGTCAGCTGAAGCGCGTATACGGAGCGGCTGCTTCACTGTATCTCGGCCTTAACACGGTAGCCGGCCGAAGACTGGTGACCAGGATGGCTTCATATGGATTAATTACGAGCTGGAAACGTCTCTGTGAACTTTGTGGATGTCTCAGGCAGCAGCAGCAGCTGCAGATTGATCGCGCCGCCGCTCCAACACCAGCTCATGGCTTGGCTAGCAGAAGCTAGCCAGCTAGCTAACACAGGTCTGGAGCAGCTGCGGTGGTTCACTGGCCGGCCGCCGCGCTGCTCGGCCCGACAACAATCAACGCATGGCAACCTAAGATGTCGGCTTTGACCATCTCAAAGTAAGAAAATATATTTTTATTTATTCTGTAAATGTGAATAGCAATGTTTAACATTACAGTACACTACTGTACATGCTTAAATGTGTGCGTGCGCTCCGTTAGCATGATAAATAAAGGTTGAATTAATGAATGAATGAATAATTAAAAAAAAAAATAAATAAATTCACCCCCTACCTACGGCAGAATCGAGCTGCGAACCGTTCTTAGGTCCCGAACTCGTTCGTAACACGGGGGTTCCCTGTAGTCACGGGGTAGATAATGAGGACGGCACCTTAAGGCCGGCGCAGAGCTCCGCGCTGGACCGAGCCCCGCGCCACGCGCGTGCGCTGTGCGTGGGGGGTTCACAGCAGAGCTCAGCGTGAAGCAACGTGTGCCTCCAACGTTTTCGCTCCACATACTTGATGTCATTTGAGCAGAAGCAGGGCGGAGCGTTTAGCTACGGGACAAATTGAGGTCGCTGATTGGTCATTTGCTGACAGCCTACTGATTTGATTGACAGGTCGGGTCTGAGAAGAATGTCGGGTCTGTGAGAAGAAAAGGCAGAGGGCTGCGCAGCGGTTTTCTGTGTTTATATGTTCATAAAAAGTTTTTTAAAATACAATTAAAACAGGGAGCGCTGGTCCTTCAGCCCACACAGCAGAAAAGCACACCAGGAAATATTTAGAAGCTGGCGCATCCACGTTGGACATGAGTTTAGTTCACTTGTGACAAGTTCATTCATTCCTCCTCATCGGAGGAGGAAGTGAATGGTGACCGCTTCAAGCGATCACTTGACTTTTGGCAAAAAAACAAAAGAAAAGTCCGATCAGCGATGAAGAAGGGATATTTAATAAATTTGTGTAACATACAAAACAGTCCGCGACCGGGCAGTTTATTGTGAGACAACGCGCGCGCGTGAGCGGTCGTAAAATTTGAGCTTGGCGCGTTCGCGCGAGCGTTCAAAGGCTTGTGCAACGGCGCTCGCACCGCGCTCACACGGCGTGGCGCGGCGCTGGCAACAGCGCGGAGCTCTGCCCCGGCCTTTACTGTGATCAACTCCACAGCAGCTGAGCAAAGCCTATTGATAACAGCACAGTTTGAACACCAATCTTTGTGCACGTAAACGCAAACACAGCAGCCTCGAGTTTTTCCCATAGTCTCGGTGCACCGGTCCGTTCTGCAAAAGAGTCTGTCATCCAGCTCATAAACAGAGTCCGGTGTATCCTTAGAGATCCACGTTTCCATGAGGTAGAGCACAGAGCACCTCCTCATTTCCTCCGACGCTGTTACTCTCAGACGGAGCAGATCCATTTTGTTGTCCAGTGAGCGTACGTTAGACAGAAAAAGAGCTAGCATTGGGGGTCTCCCGGTTTTAGCGTCTGCCCGCAGTCTCGCCATAATTCCTGCTTGGCAGCCCCGCTTCTGACCTCGGGAGCACCGCTTCCTTTTCTTTCCCCTGGAGTGTGAACCGGAGCGCATCTGCTTCCAGAAAGATGTTCTTAAAAGCCCCATTCTGCCAAGCTCTGATTTGAGTTTGTTGCTGATATCAGCTGTGCCCTGTGGTAAATCTGTTCCAATTCTTAACAGTTCAGTTCGGCTATAATTCACCCGCAAAAAAACGTGCAGAGTCAGGTACAAAAACACTGATGTGTCATTGGTGTTTTGATGAGAACACTGATGTGTGGTTGGTGTTGTGATGAGAACACTGATGTGTGGTTGGTGTTGTGATGAGAACACTGATGTGTGGTTGGTGTTGTGATGAGAACACTGATGTGTGGTTGGTGTTGTGATGAGAACACTGATGTGTGGTTGGTGTTGTGATGAGAACACTGATGTGTTGTTGGTGTTCTGATGAGAACACTGATGTGTTGTTGGTGTTCTGATGAGAACACTGATGTGTTGTTGGTGTTCTGATGAGAACACTGATGTGTGGTTGGTGTTCTGATGAGAACACTGATGTGTTGTTGGTGTTGTGATGAAAATACTGATGTGTGGTTGGTGTTCTGATGAAAACACTGATGTGTGGTTGGTGTTCTGATGAGAACACTGATGTGTGGTTGGTGTTCTGATGAGAACACTGATGTGTTGTTGGTGTTGTGATGAAAATACTGATGTGTTGTTGGTGTTCTGATAAGAACACTGATGTGTGGTTGGTGTTCTGATGATAACACTGATGTGTTGTTGGTGTTCTGATGAGAACACTGATGTGTGGTTGGTGTTCCGATGTAAACACTGATGTGTTGTTGGTGTTCTGATGAGAACACTGATGTGTGGTTGGTATTCTGATGAGAACACTGATGTGTCATTGTTCTGATGAGAACACTGATGTATCGTTGGTGTTCTGATGAGAACACTGATGTTTTTTTGGTGTTCTGATGAAAACACTGATGTGTGGTTCGTGTTCTGATGAGACCACTGATGTGGGGTAATGTTGTGATGAGAACACTGATGTGTGGTTGGTGTTCTGATGACAACACTGGTGATGTGTGGTAGGTGTTGTGTTGAGAAGACTGATGTGGTTGTTGTTGTGATGAGAACACTGATGTGTGGTTGGTGTTCTGATGAGAACACTGATTTTTTGTTGGTGTTCTGATGAGAACACTGATGTGTGGTTAATGTTCTGATGAGAACACTGATGTGTTGTTGTGATGAGAACGCTGATGTGTCATTGGTGTTCTGATGAGAATACTGATGTGTCGTTGGTGTTCTGATGAGAACACTGATGTGTGGTTGGTATTCTGATGAGAACACTGATGTGTCATTGTTCTGATGAGAACACGTATCGTTGTTGTTTTTATGAGAACACTGATGTGTTGTTGTTGTGATGAGAACACTGAATTGTCATGTTGTGATGAGAACACTGATGTGTCGTGAAGAGAACACTGATGTGTCGTTTTTGTGATGAGAACACTGATCTGTCATTGTTGTGATGAGAACACTGATGTGTCATTGTTTTGACGAGAACACTGATGTGTCGTGATGAGAACACTGATGTGTAGTTGTTATAATGAGAACACTGATGTGTTGTCGGATCTTCCTGTGTTTCTGTCTCAGCGCGAGGGTCTGAAGGCCGAGTTTGACGAGCTGCAGAACCTGTACGAAAAGAGCCGGCAGGAACGTGCAGGGCTTGAACTGGAGCTGCAGCACTGCAAGACTGAGCTGCACAACCTGTTGGGCGGAACAGCAAAGGTGAGAGGTCGGGAGGTCACTCCACTGGACGTTCTCACCTTCATCTTCATGGTTTGAGACAAAGGCTGACGGAACAAACTTTGTCAGGTTCCGATGAAGAGTTTCTCTATCCTTTGCTGTAAATACAAATCCGAGCACTCATCAAGATGGTGGATTTCCTTGGTCACAGTGATGATTGTGTGTCTGCATGTCGGCTGGTATCAGCCGAAGTGTCCGCTTGCTTTGAGCTGTTAAGCAGAAGGCTTCTGTTTTGTTGTGAGCTTCTATGGTTTTCAGTTTTTTTATGCTTCTCATTGTAAGTCTGCTAAATGTTCCAACACTGTATGTTCCACCTCAAAGAGACACAAGAACATGTATTTCAGCCTCAGGTTTTATCCACAGCATTAGTTTTTAATTCATTCACAAAGTTTTTGTTTATGAGGCTGAGAAGCAGCAACCAGTTTTCTTTAATAATCTGTTAAAGCAAAGTTTCTCTTTGATACGAGCTCTATCAGTTTGATTCATTTCTATCAGTTTTATTGTGACACATGGGTAGATTTTACCGTGCTCATATTTTTGTGATTTGTTGTTGTGTGTGACTTCCTTATGATTCAAAGAAGAACCAGTGAAACATAAAGATTTTCATGAGGGAGGAAGGTCAAGGTTCTGCTTTGGATTAGGGATGCACCGATCCACATTTCTCACTTCCGATCCGATACCGATACATAACAACTGAGTATCGACCGATACCGATACTTTTCCGATCCGATATCGGTGTTCAAGCATAGGAGGCTGTAATAATTAAGTTCTTGAAGGGAGAGCACGTATGTTGCACAAAGCTCGGACTTGTGTGAGGTAAACCCAAAGAAGACACTCTGAGCCTCACTACAGTAATTCACAAACAAATGGCATACAAGAAGAGGCAGGTCTCTTCCACAGACGTCCTTCTGACTCATGGTGCAAGGAACACTAGTCTAAAATACTGCTAAGCATTATGGGAAATCATCACATTCTACTCCCCATTTTCTAGTCTTATTTTTAATTCTGGCACTATATGAGTTGTAATTCTTGTTGAATTTTATCAACAGATACAGATTTAATCTATAATTGAACACTAATATACCGCTAAGTAACAATGTTAAGACAGAAGTCACAGAGTATGGTGAAATATATGTGCTCTCTGACATCTAGAAAGTATCGGAAATATCGGCAGGTTGGTTCCGATACCCGATACTTACATTCTGCTGGTATCGGATACCGATACCGATACTGGATCGGATCTGCCCCATCCCTACTTTGGATTGGGTCATTTTTCAAGGATTTGGTTCAGACTGATGAAGTCCTCAATTTACTCATCATAAAATTTGTAGAATAAAACATTAAAAAAATTAAATTGATTAGCTTAGTTTAATCACCTCTTGTTTTGTGGTCCAATAAAATTAGCTATCTTAAACACTTCTTCTTGAATCGCCAGCTTATCGTGATGCAGGGGTTTGTGCACCTGAATGATCCCAGGAGATACGCTGTCAGGTGCGATGGCCCCTGGTTGGTGTTTCCCATAGGTTTGTCCTAAGTGAATGGTCAGATAAAGAGAGATTCCAAAAACTCACATGAACAGAAAACAGCATGTAGCTCAGTGTCCCTTGCCCGAACATGGGTTACTGGGGGCCCACCCCAAAGCCAGGTCTGTGGGAGGGGCTCATCAGTGAGTGCCTGGTGACTGAGTCTCTACCCATGGGGCTAGGTCGGGCTCATCCCAAAGAAACTAGATGGGTTTGCCTTCTACTGGAGGGGCCATATGAGTTGGGTGCATGACGCATGCAGTGATTGAAGGCGGTGGCTTGGCGCTCTGACCCTGGCTTACCAAAGCTGCTTTTGGGTCATGGAATGTAACCGCTCTGGTGAAGAAGAAGCTTGAACTTGTGCATGAGGGTAAGAGGTACCGACTAGATATAGTTGGTTCACCTCGACACACGACATGAGCTCTGGAACCGACCTCCTTGAGAGGGGTTGGACCTTATTCCACTCTGGAGTTGTCCATGATGAGAGGCACTGAGCTGGTGAGGGTCTACTTGTAGCCCCCCAACTTGGTGCCTGTGTGTTGGAGTTTTCTCCAGTAGATGAGAGGGTGGCTTCTCTGCACCTTGAGCTAGGGGGACAGGCTGTGACTATTGTTTGTGCCTATTTGCCAAATGGCAGTTCAGAGTAGCTGGCCTTTTTGGTGTTCTTAGTGGGGGTGCTGGAAGGTGCACAAACTGGGGACTCCTTAATTCTGCAGAGAGCCTTCAGTGCCCACGTGAATAATGACAGTGTGACCTGGAGGGGCGTGATTAGGAGGAATGGTCTTTCTGATCTGAACCTGAGCAGTGTTCTGTTGTTGGACTGTTGTGCTAGTCATAGTTTGTCCATCACAAACACCATGTTCGAACATAAGGGTGTCCATAAGTGCACTTGGCACCAGGACGCCATAGGTCATAGATTGATGATTGACTTTGTAGTCGTGTCATCTGATTTGCGGCCATTTGTTTTGGACACTCAGGTGAAGAGAGAAGCTGAGCTGTCAACTGATCACCACCTGGTGGTGAGTTGGATCAGATGGCGGGGGAAGATGCCAGACAGACCCGGTAGACCCAAACATGTAGTGAGGATTTGCTAGGAATGCCTGTGTTAAAACTGCAGTCATAAAGCTTTGTGTGTGTGCTTTGTCTCATTTAAAATTTTCTTGAGGTAGATGAACGGAGCCGACGTCATCACACCTGCAGCTCATAATAATAATAATAATAATAATAATAATAATAATAATTTTATTTAAAAGCGCCTTTCAGGACACCCAAGGACACTTAACAAACCAATACAGTTCAAACATTATCAGTGACAAATTGAAATATAAAATACATAAAGATTATAAAATGCAAAATAATAAAAATACATTTAGTAAAGTTAATGATAAGCTAGTCTAAAGAGATGTGTTTTCAGGGCTGTCTTGAACAGAGAAAGGGAGGTGGTGTTTCGAAGGTCTGGCGGTAGAGCGTTCCAGAGGTGAGGGGCAGAGCAGGTGAAGGCCCTGCTCCCCATGGTGGAGAGGCGGGCAGAGGGTACATGGAGATGTAGTGAAGAGGAGGATCTGAGAGAGCGTGATGGGATGGAGATTTGTAGGAGGTCAGATAGATAAGGAGGGGCAAGGTTGTGGATAGATTTGAACGTGAGGAGTAGAATTTTGAAGATGATGCGTGATTTAACCGGGAGCCAGTGGAGCTGCTGCAGGACAGGAGTGATGTGGTTATAGTAGGAGGTTTGAGTGATGACACGGGCAGCTGAGTTCTGGACCATCTGTAACTTGTGGAGAGATTTGTTGGGGAGGCCGTAGAGAAGGGAGTTGCAGTAATCGATACGGGAAGTCACAAGACTGTGCACCAGGATGGCTGTGGAGCGGGGTGTGAGAGAAGGACGGAGACGGTTAATATTACGGAGGTGGAAATAGGCAGACCGAGTAATATTGTTGATGTGTGAAGTGAAGGAGAGAGTGGTGTCGAGGATGACACCGAGACTCTTGACCTGAGGGGAGGGGGATAGCAGAGAGTTGTTAAGGGGGACGAGAAGATGTTCTGATTTTGAAATAGAGTTTTTGGTACCAACAAGAATGATTTCTGTTTTGTTGCTGTTTAGTTGAAGGAAATTGTTAGAAAACCAGTGATTTAGCTCATTGAGACAGTCGGTGAGGATGGAGGGTGGGTGGGTGGAGTTAGGTTTTGATGACAAGTAGAGCTGTGTGTCATCAGCATAACAGTGGAAATGGACGCCGTATTTGCGGAAGATGTGACCTAGAGGAAGGAGGTAAATGATGAAGAGGAGGGGTCCGAGGACAGAGCCTTGGGGGACACCCGTGGAGACAGGGGAAGACTGGGAACGGAAGGATTTAAGCTGAATGAATTGAGTGCGGTCAGAGAGATAGGAGTTGAACCAGTCTAACGGGGTACCTGAGATGCCAATGGAGGTTAGTCTGTTGAGGAGGATAGAATGACAGATGGTGTCATCAACAATCTGACTCTCTTCTCCAGTACCCTCATCTTATGCAACAATGCTCATCAGGCAGCCAATCCTCGTTTAGCTCTTCGGTGTCTTTCTCCAGTCATAGCGGACTACCTGGGCACTAATTCACACACAATTAAGTTTCACCCAAACACATACACAAAGCTATATGATGGCAGTCGTAACAGCCTGGCATAAGAACCCATCTTCAACTCATACCTCAAGGAGAGCTATAACCACATCCCAGTTGGGGCAAGGGACATTGAGTCTGAGTAGACCATATTCTGTTCCTCAATTGTTGATGAAGCTGCCTTTAGTAGTGGCCACAAGATTGTTGGTGCTTCTCACAGTGGCCATCCTCAAACTCTGTGGTGGACACCCCTGGATTAGGGAGGTTGTCAAGTTGAAAGAGTCCTATCAGTCCTTGTTGGCTGGTGGGACTCCGGAGGGAGCTGAGGAATAACGGAGGGTCAAGCGGTCCGCAGCCATGGCTGTTGCTGAGGCAATAGCTTGGATGTGGGAGGAGTTTGATGAGGCCTTGGAAAAAGACTCCAAGGCTCCAAGGAGATTCTGGCAAACCATCAGACAGCTGAGTAAGGGAAAGCAGCTCTTAACTAACACTGTATTCTGTGAAGGTCGGGTGCTGTTGACCTCAACCAGTGATGTCATCAGGAGGTGGATGGAATACTTCTCAGACCTTCTCAATCCCACCAGCACATCTTCCATGGAGAAAGCAGAGTTGGGGAACTTTGGGGTTGTTCTGTCAATAACTGTGGCTCAGGTTTCCGGGGTAGTTTAAAAAGATCTG
>JBBPBX010032265.1:0-33988 GCA_038048925.1 Garcialebias charrua | reverse complement strand
GAATGTAAATGGTGGGTGCATCTAACTGAAGACAGGAAGAGAAAAAGCTCCTGCGTCTGCTGCTTCAGGAAAGACAACAGCAGGATTTATATTTAAATGGCATATTACGGTACTTCCGCCAAATAAATGTGAGGATATTGGCAAATTTAAGGCTCTTCTCTTCAAACCAGGTTATGATTATTGAACTGGAGTTAACATTAATAGAAACATTAATTTGTTTTTTAATTTCCACCATACACGTCGCTCCGCCCAATAAGTCGCATCAGTCCAAATCCATCCATCCATCCATTTTCTTCCGCTTATCCGGGGTCGGGTCGCGGGGGTAGCAGCCTAAGTAGGGAGGCCCAGACTTCCCTCTCCCCAGCCACTTGGAGCAGCTCCTCTGGGGGAATCCCAAGGCGTTCCCAGGCCAGCCGAGAAACATAGTCCCTCCAGCGTATCCTGGGTCTTCCTCTGGGTCTCCTCCCGGTGGGACATGCCCGGAACACCTCACCAGGGAGGCGTCCAGGAGGCATCCTAACCAGATGCCCGAGCCACCTCAACTGGCTCCTCTCGATGTGGAGAAGCAGCGGCTCTACTCCGAGTCCCTCCCGGATGACTGAGCTTCTCACCCTATCTCTAAGGGAGAGTCCAGCCACCCTGCGGAGAAAACTCATTTCAGCCGCTTGTATCCGAGATCTTGTTCTTTCGGTCATAACCCAAAGCTCATGACCATAGATGAGGGTGGGAACGTAGATCGATCGGTAAATTGAGAGCTTTGCCTTTTGACTCAGCTCTCTCTTCACCACGACAGACCGGTACAGCGCCCGCTTCACTGCGGACGCTGCACCTATCCGCCTATCGATCTCACGCTCCAGTTTTCCCTCATTCGTGAACAAGATCCCGAGATACTTAAACTCCTCCACTTGGGTAAGGACCTCCTCCCCGACCCGGAGAGGGCACGCTACCCTTTTCCGGCTCAAGACCATGGCCTCGGATTTGGAGGAACTGATCCTCATCCCGGCCGCATCACATTCAGCTGCAAACCGCTCCAGCGAAAGCTGTAGATCACGAGCTGATGAAGCCAATAGGACCACATCATCTGCAAAAAACAGAGAAGCGATTCTAAGGCCACCAAAACGGATCCTCTCAACACCTTGGCTGCGCCTAGAAATTCTGTCCATAAAAGTTATGAACAGAATCGGTGACAAAGGGCAACCTTGGCGGAGTCCAACTCTCACCGGAAACGAGCCTGACTTACTGCCAGCGATGCGGACCAAGCTCTGACACCGGTCGTACAGGGACCTAACAGCCCATATCAAAGGGCCTGGTACCCCATACTCCCGGAGTACCCCCCACAGAACCCCCCGAGGGACGCGGTCGAATGCCTTTTCCAAGTCCACAAAGCACATGTAAACTGGTTGGGCAAACTCCCACGCACCCTCCAGGACCCTGTTGAGGGTGTAGAGCTGGTCTAGTGTTCCACGACCAGGACGAAAACCACACTGCTCCTCCTGAATCCGAGGTTCGACTATCCGACGGACCCTCCTCTCCAGAACCCCTGAATAGACCTTACCAGGGAGGCTTAAGAGTGTGATCCCTCTATAGTTGGAACACACCCTACGGTCCCCCTTTTTGAATAGGGGAACCACCACCCCAGTCTGCCAATCCAAGGGAACTGCCCCCGATGTCCACGCGATATTGCAGAGTCGCGTAAGCCAACACAACCCCACAACATCCAGAGCCCTAAGGAACTCAGGACGAATCTCATCCACCCCCGGAGCCTTGCCACCGCGGAGCTTTTTAACCACCTTGGCGACCTCAGCACCAGAGATTGGAGAGCCCGACCCAAAGTCCCCAGGCTCCGCTTCCTCAGTGGAAGACGTGCCAGTAGGATTGAGGAGGTCTTCGAAGTATTCCGCCCACCGACTCACAACATCCCGAGTTGAGGTCAACAGCACGCCATCCCCACCATAAATGGTGTTGGTCGCGTACCGCTTTCCCCCCCTGAGACGCCGGATGGTGGACCAGAATCGCCTCGAAGCCGTACGGAAGTCATTCTCCATGGCCTCTCCGAACTCCTCCCACGCCCGAGTTTTTGCCTCAGCAACCACCCGAGCCGCATGCCGCTTGGACTGCCGGTACCTATCTGCTGCTTCCGGGGTCCCACAGGCCAAAAAGGCCCAATAGGACTCCTTCTTCAGCTTGACAGCATCCCTCACCGCCGGTGTCCACCACCGGGTTCGAGGGTTGCCACCACGACAGGCACCAACAACCTTGCGGCCACAACTCCGATAAGCTGCCTCGACAATAGAGGCGCGAAACATGGCCCACTCGGGCTCAATGTCCCCCGCCTCCCTCGGAACGTGTTCAAAGCTCTCCCGGAGGTGGGAGTTAAAGCTCCGTCTTACGGGAGACTCTGCCAGACGTTCCCAGCAGACCCTCACAATACGTTTGGGTCTGCCAGGTCTGACCGGCATCCTCCCCCACCATCGGAGCCAACTCACCACCAGGTAGTGGTCAGTTGACAGCTCCGCCCCTCTCTTCACCCGAGTGTCCAGGACATGCGGCCGCAGATCAGATGAGACGACAACAAAGTCGATCATTGAACTACGACCTAGGGTGTCCTGGTGCCAAGAGCACATATGGACACCCTTATGCCTGAACATGGTGTTCGTTATGGACAATCCATGACGAGCACAGAAGTCCAACAACAGAACACCACTCGGGTTCAGATCAGGGGGGCCGTTCCTCCCAACCACACCCCTCCAGGTCTCACTGTCATTGCCCACGTGAGCGTTGAAGTCAGTCCAAATATGTTAAAAAAAAGTGGAAAAATCCATAAATATGTTGCTTCGCCGTATACGTCGCATCTATTATGCGTCACCGCTGACAACCCGGAAATGTGGGCTGGTGTTTTGCCAGAAATTGATGGGCTGTCAAATGGGGGCCGTGGGAGCGTGCATGGGAGGACTTTAACAAGAATTTAACAGGATTAACACGTTTGTTTTCCTCGTAATTATAGTAAAGGTGTGTCTGTCTGACTTTTCCTTAATAAATGCACTTTGGTGGTCAAATCAGCTGCATTTCAAAACCCGATTTGCGGAAGTGGCGGTCATGCATAGAAGGACGAGCCTCAGCGTTTGTTCAAAATTTAACAAGATAAACACCTAAAAACAATTATTTTCTCAAACTTATAGTAAAGGTGTGTCTCAGTCTAACGTTTGCTTAATAAACGGACTTTAACGGTCAAATCAGCTGCATTTCAAAAGTATTCATTGCCTCGGTGCTCCTGGAGCATGCAGACAAAAAGGAAAAAAAGAAGGAGGAACGCAGCTCATTTCTTCGAAATTTAACAAGAAAAGCACTGAAAACAATTGTTTGCTCAGAATTATAGCAAAGGTGTGTCTCAGTTGAACTTTTACTTGATAAATGCACTTTAATTATCAAATTAGCTGCATTTGCCAGGGTGGTGCAATAAAATGAAGCTGAGCTCCAAGCAGCGAGCAGAACGACGGTGGGTATATGGCAAGCTGATTGTGTCATTAATAGCTGGTGAAGATTCTCAGTCATCCAGGACATGGTAAATTCACAAAAGTTCAGGACAAAAATAATGAAGTATAAAGTAAAGTACTGTATAATTAATAAAGTCCAGTGTTTTTTTTTTGTCTTGAACTTTTTTGAATTTGTCATTTTAAGCATGTTTATACGGTGGCCGAGGGGTGCAAACGCGCTGCAAAAAGAAAACAGCGCTCCAAAAGTTGAAACACGCATCAAAATGAAAACAACAGCGTTACAAAAGTTGAAACACGCATCAAAATGAAAACAGCAGCGTTCCAAAAGTTGAAACACGCAACAAAATGAAAACAGCAGCTTTCCAAAAGTTGAAACACGCATCAAAATGAAAACAGCGCTCCAACAGATGAGGCGCACTGCAAAAGATAAGTCGCGCTCCCAAAAGAGGACGACCTGCAAATACAGAACGAGCTGCAAATAGAAAAGCCACAACGGAAGTGCTCCAGACCACTAGGGGCAGTCGAACAAAGAACAAATCATAAGCATATTATAGTTTTCGGAATGGCAATAGTTATTTGTGTATTTTAACTTATTTATTACTGAAGAATATTTTACACATCGAAACTATCCCGTTGTAATTGTTTTAATACTGTGCGATAGAGAGGCAATGTATTGATCTTCGGTTGGCTTAGTGGTCTATCACATTGCCTCGAATGTGGGAGACCTGGGTTCGATTCCCGGTCCCGGAAATTTTTGTGGTATTAATTTCTTTTTTTTTTTAAAGCCTTTTGTTTTGGATAAATCGGGTGGAATAGATAAATACATCTACATGTTTATTCTTTGTTGTTGCTTGGTTTATGTTGGTGGCTAGAGTTTTAGTTTGTTTTAGGCAGCAGGCGTGGGGAGGAGGTTGGGGGTTGTCACGCCTCCTCCAGCAACAACCTAAAACAAGCTAAAAGTCTTGCCAACAACATAAACTAAGCAACAACAAATAATAAACATGTAGATCTATTTATCTATTCCATCCGATTTATCCAAAACAAAAGGCTTAAAAAAAAAATTAATACCACAAAAGTTTCCGAGACCGGGAATCGAACCCAGATCTCCCACATTCGAGGCAATGTGTTAGACCACTAAGCCAACCAAGCATCAATACATCACCCCTCTATCGCACAGTATTAAAACAAATACAATGGGATAGTTTCGATGTGTAAAACATTCTTCAGTAATAAATAAGTTAAAATACACAAATAACTATTGCCATTCCGAAAACTATAATATGCTTATGATTTGTTCTTTGTTCGACTGCCCCTAGTGGTCTGGAGCACTTCCGTTGTGGCTTTTCTATTTGCAGCTCGTTCTGTATTTGCAGGTCGTCCTCTTTTGGGAGCGCGACTTATCTTTTGCAGTGCGCCTCATCTGTTGGAGCGCTGTTTTCATTTTGATGCGTGTTTCAACTTTTGGAAAGCTGCTGTTTTCATTTTGTTGCGTGTTTCAACTTTTGGAAAGCTGCTGTTTTCATTTTGATGCGTGTTTCAACTTTTGTAACGCTGTTGTTTTCATTTTGATGCGTGTTTCAACTTTTGGAGCACTGTTTTCTTTTTGCAGCGCGTTTGCACCCCTCGGCCACCGTATGTTTACCTATTACATGATATAACGGCATGCCATACAACTACTACTACTACTGTAGTAGTAGACACCCAAGTGTCCTGAAAGGTGCTTTTAAATAAAATTATTATTATTACTACTACTACTACTACTACTACTACTACTACTACTACTACTACTACTACTACTACTACTACTACTACTACTACTACTACTACTACTACTACTACTACTACTACTACTACTACTACTACTACTACTACTACTACTACTACTACTACTACTACTCTGCTGCCATCAAGTGGCTGAAAGTGGTACTGATCTTTTTTCCAGTCAGAATGAATGAAAACAGTCATATCTCGGCCAAAATTTGGTTTATAAATATGGGAAAATAATCTATAAATATGTCGCTTCGGCCTATAAGTCACAGGGCATGTAAATTATGCAGACAACCCCCCCCCCCAACTTATACACCAGAAAATACGGTAATATCTGTGAGGGTCACAATCAAAGTTCTGTTTGAAGACTACAGAAAATGATCATTAGTTTCAGCTTTGTAGAGAAGTTTATTGTTCCATTTACAAACACCAAGGTTCCTGAACTAATCCATTAATGCTAAAGAAATGTGCCTCTGATATGTGCTGCATGCTGGACACAAAGCTGAACACGCCTCTCTGCCGGATGGGGAGAGAGCTCTGACTTAATGCTGTGAAATTTGGCAACGCTCACTGGGGGAGCTCTTAAAGTCTCTGCAGTAAGAACCACTTAAACTGATCCAGCCACTGTAACTTCAGAAGAGCAAAGTGGGGCTGTGGATGTGCTTGTTAAAGGAAAATGCAACTGAAGAAACATAGATGTGCCCTCGTCTTTGAGCTCAACAGCAAACCTTGATTTTTGGTAACATAAGCGTGTGATCCTATAGCACAAGAGGTGAAACCAGGTAAAGAGACAACGTAAGCAGCTCTAAAATGTGCAAATGAGTTCATCATTCTACGATTACCCCCACTGAAGTCATCTCATATAATTAAATAATTAAAAATAAATCTGATGACAAACTTTAAAAAGGTATTGCAGTGAAAGCGACAGCGAGTGCCTTTTTTGTCCCCTTTTTTGTCATCTATAATAAAATGTCATGATTTACTGCTTCCCCTGACAGCTTGTCAGTTTTCCTGCCTTTGGTTAAAACAATCAGGAACAGCAGTGTTTTATGTGCTGCTGACTGTCAGGAGAGAGCTCTCGTCTTGCCAAGTCTTGTCCCTCTGCTGCAGTGTAAATGAATCACTATGTGCCTCCAGAGAGAATGACAACTCTACAGATGGAGCTTTTTTCTGTTGTTTAGAGTGGATCATAGTTAAATAGAACAACTAGTGAGTACACTCCCTGCACCCTCTGCTGCTGTGACATCGTGGAGGAGCAAAGATGTCCATCAACAGCTCACAGCTGTCAAAGAGACTATTTGATTAACAGCAAGCCCAACTGGATCACAACTTATTGGTAAATTATTGTAAATTTCATTCAACAGTCATGTAATATAGTTAGATTATATATAAGGAAACTATATCATTTATAAGTAATGATCTAAACTAGATCCAAAGTCAGTCAATAGCACAACTCAGAAATGGAATAACATATGATTATTATTTACCTGTTGTGTAGTCAACACTTAGAAAATTACACTTTGAAGGATGAAACGTCTCTATTTGCTATAACCATCTTCTCAAGGGTCAGGTTTGTGGAAAAGAAAACTAAAAATAGTCAAATATATAATATTCTTGGTAAAAAATATATAAAATATGAATAAATGAAAACTGTAAATTATACATAAATCTGAAGCAATAATCGTTTGTGCTACATTTGTAGCATAAATCAGCATAGAACAATATCTGCCACAGAAACGAAATGATTGTGAAATGATTGTGAAATGATTGTGTTGGATTATAGGCTCATTTTAATTTTAAACTGTTACTTTTAGTTATAAAATTGAGTTAAATAAGATCAAATCTGTTTACTTACAGCATGCACAGCTTTGTGGCATTTTTATATTATTTACTTTAGATGGACTGTATACAGTCTAATATTGAAATGACTATTATCCTTTTTTTATGTTTACATAATCAGCTTGTCTATTTTGCCAATATCTACAACAATGCTAAGTCCAGAGGCTTGCTCCACGTCACGTGACCAATGCGTCCTAGTTGTCTTATTTAACTGTCTGGAAGTGCTGCGTTAAAGCTCAAAAAAACAGTGATTAAAACTGCAACAGGCTCAGTCTGACACAAACTAAAAGACAGCACGAGCTGCAGCAGAACCTGAACATGGATTGTTGACACCTTTAAAGAAGTCCACAACACTATTTACAATGGAGGAGAACAGGACAGAAGTTCATGCGCTCTGGAGTGGTGCAAAGTCAATTACTTACTGATCAACACCATGATGGAGACCTGAGCGCCTCTTTTCATTAAATCCATGCTTCCCCTGGTTTCAGCTGCGCGCACACACTGACACGCGCGCTCGCTCCTCCGGACAGCGTGGTTATTTCTCCAAGTTCATACCATGATGCTGCTGCAGCTCCCAGACTGCAGCTCAGACCCCCTCCCTCCCTCCCTCACCCCTTACCCCGTGCGTTATTGGTCAGGCTCTGAAGTCCGCGGGAAGGTGCGTTCACTGCGCGCAGGAAGTGCGTCCATCGGGTAGAGGAGCTGCGCGCGCTTCAACTGATACACAGAGAGCTTTAAAAACAAACTGGAAATGATTAAAGAGTTCAAGCTGCTTCACTGAGTGATCCACAAACCTGCAGGCTGTGTTTATTTATTTAGGTTCACTTTGGATGTTATGGATTAAAACAATTGGGCAAAACGCTGAGCTATCAAAGGAATGAACAATTATCTTACCTGTCGTAGATGGCTTATTTTAACCATCTCTGGAGAAAAGATGAATCGGTCTTTTGCACGTGACGTCACGGCTCGTGTCTTTTTGCACCTCCAGTCGCCATTTTGGGTGTGGTTCATTTAAACAGAGGAAGTCCATGTTAAACACAGTGCGATACAGAACAATAACATCAGCAAAATGCAAACTAAATATAAAAATGAGCAGAAGCCTTATAGAGAGAAACTCATTTGACAAATTTGGTGCTCATTTTTATATTTAGTTTGCATTTTGCTGATGTTATTGTTCTGTATCGCACTGTGTTTAACATGGACTTCCTCTGTTTAAATGAACCGGTATACACCCAAAATGGCGACCGGAGGTGCAAAAAGTCACGTGTCTGCAAAAGACCGATTGTAACATGACAGATGAGTTAAAAGCTGGTCAGAAGATCAGGTTTGTTAGCTCCTCCTTCACACCTGGTCCTTGATTGTCATTTAAGAGTAAAGCCCCATCTATGGGTATTAAATAAGGGCCACAGTAAAGTCTGGTTTTTATCATTTGAGAAAATTGGCAAAGGTGAAACCTATTCTTTCACGGCAACAGTTCGAAACAGTAATCCATGCCTTCATTTCATCACGGCTGGATTACTGTAATTCTCTCTATCTTGGAGTCAGCCAGTCCTCACTTGCACGTCTGCAGCTGGTGCAAAATGCTGCTGCACGTCTTTTAACTGGAACACGCAAAAGAGAGCACATCACACCTGTCCTGGCTTCTCTCCACTGGCTGCCCGTGTATTTTAGAGTTCATTTTAAAATTCTTTTGTTTGTTTAAGGTTTTAAACAGCCTTGCCCCCCATTATTTGGCAGAGCTTCTACACCATTACACTCCATTCCGGTCATCTATAACTTCACTCTCACAGTCTGCTCTTAGAATTGAGAAAGCCTTTTGGATGAAGGGCGAAACGTCTTCTGCTACAAATAAAGTCCAGTTGTTTCTTATTGAACACCTTTTTTTTAATCCTGGTCACTCAGGTCTGCTGACCAGCTGCTCCTGGTCATTCCAAAGAGTAAGAGGAAGCTTCGAGGAGACAGGGCCTTCTCTGTTAGTGGCCCTAATTTATGGAACGCTCTGCCTTTACACATTCGACAGGCCCCCTCACTGTCCATTTTTAAAACCCGTTTGAAAACTCATCTATTGGCCTTCAACCCAACTGAGACTTGATTTTACTTCATTTTTATTGATTTTACCTGTTTAACTTGTCATTTTATTGTATTTTAAATTGAATTTGTAGTTCACTGTGTGTTAGCTTTGTAGCTCGGTTTTTATGCTTTATTTTTTCTTTTGTTTGTAGCCTGGTTAAAACCAGACCCATGTCCTTCACTTCGCTTTGTACTAGGGTCTGGGACTTGTCCCATAGACAAACGATTTCTCCGATAGATTTTTGAATGGACCAATCAGAGAACGGAAGGCGGAGTTTTGTTAGTTTAGCCTGGCGAGGCCAGGCTATTCAGATAAATAGCTCAGAAACCACTCGGTGGATATTTTTTCTGCTACCAGTGTGTAATTATATGGCTCTAATTTACTGACTGTTGGCCTAGATGAAACATTTGAGATAAAATTCGATTTTTTATCATTTATTTTCGTAGCGCACCCGAGGCTGTTTGGAAAATGTCAAACCGAAACTATTTAAATCCAGCAGATTTGACCATTTCGTGAATTGATTTAGGAACTGTTAAGCTCAGGAACCCTTCTGATATAACGTCAGCTAAGAAATATATTTTTTCTCAGCAAAGAAATAATAGTTTTTTACCTTGTTTTCTTGAAAATTCCTTCGTGGCGGCAGCCATTTTAACTGACGACGTCAGTCGACGTCGTTCAAAACTCCGCCTTCTGTTCTCTGATTGCTCAGGAACACTTCTGATATAACGTCAGCTAAGAAATATATTTTTCTCAGCAAAGAAATAATAGTTTTTTACCTTGTTTTCTTGAAAATTCCTTCGTGGCGGCAGCCATTTTAACTGACGACGTCAGTCGACGTCGTTCAAAACTCCGCCTTCTGCTCTCTGATTGGTCCGGTCAAAAATCTACCGGAGATATCCTTGTCTATGAGACAAGTCCCAGACCCAGTACAAAGCAAAGTGAAGGACATGGGTCTGGTTTTAACCAGGCTATCTTGTTTGTATTGTCCAGCGCTTTGTTTCAGCTGTGGCTGTGTTAAAGCGCTTTATAAATAAAGCTGAGGCTTTAGGGGCAGCACGGTGGCACAACTGGTAGAGCCTGCTGCCTCTCAGCGAGAAGGTTGCCGGTTCAAATCCCGGTCCGGGGCCTTTCTGGGTGGAGTTTGCATGTTCTCCCCGTGCATGCGTGGGTTTCCTCCGGGTACTCCGGTTTCCTCCCACAGACCAAAAAACATGCTTGTTAGGCTGATTGGTGACTCTAAATTGACCCTAGGTGTGAGTGTGAGAGTGGATGGTTGTTTGGTGTGAGTGAGACAGGTCCCTCTTGTAAATGAGTCCCCGTGACTCAACGAGGCTAGCCTGTATAAATAAAGGTTGAATGAATCAATGAATGATGATGATGATGATGATGATGATGATGATGATGATGATTTCATGCCAGTCCCTAATAGAATGAGAACAAAGGAAGGCACATATCACAAGTATGCACGGATTAAATCAAAAAGCAGCAAACAAACAAAATGAAGATGGTGCAGCAGCAGCAGAATAATGAAGAAAGTTACAGTGACTCTGCAGAGGAGCCAAACACTCGGTTTTGTTTTTAACTTGTTTATTGTTAGGTCTGTAAACAACAAAATCTTCCCCTGAAACCAACATTTTGACTTGTACGGTATTTTCTGGTGTACAGGTCGCACCTGTGTTGCATTGTCCAATTATCACAATAGATTGGAAAAATCCCTAGATAGGTCGCACCGGTGTATAGGTCACACCTACATTTAGCTCTGCTGCAAATGTCTGCCACAGGAGCACACAGCAAGGCTTTTAAGAAGATTAACACTTAAAAACAATTATTTGTTTGATAAAAATTATAGCAAATATGTGTCTGAGCTGAACTTTTCCTTAATAAATGAACGTAATTGTGAAATGAGCTGGATTTAAAAATTTGTTTCACCGAAAGTGATAACAAGCCATATATAGGTCACACCTGAGTATAGGTCGCAGGCCTTGAAAAAAAACATAAAAAGTTGCGACCTATACACCGGAAAATACGGTACTTCATCCCATTCTGGATTTAGTTTGTTTTAAAATCGGTTCTTTTGTGTTCCAGTTTCCTTTTTCTGTTAATATCCTGTTTGAGCTTTTGCTCACTATTCAACCACTGAGCAGCACGGTGGCTCAGTGGCTTGTACTGTTGCCTCACAGCAAGAAGGTCATCAGTCCAATCCCCAGTTGGACCAGGGGGCTTTCTGTGTGGTTTGCATGTTCTTCTCATGTTTGCCTGGCTTTTCTCTGGATACTTTGCTTTCCTCCCACAGACCAAACACACGCCTAGCTGCCTTCAGGTCCAGGCCTGTGATCTCAATGGGATTTGCCTGGTTAAATAAAGGTTAATACATTAATAATAGAAATTAAAAAGTTATATTGTCTCTATTTGTTTTGTTCGTCATTGCCTTGGTTCCACTGTGCTCCTTTGAGAGTTTGAATCCTTGTCTTTGCTCTCCTCAGTTATATTTATCTGCCCCTGTGGGTTTTCTGTCTTGAACTCACCTGTCCTCCTGCCCAATGGCACCTGACTTAATGCTCATCAGAAATCTTTCTTCCAGCCAAATTCTCTGTTGATGCCTCATGTTTATTTCTGTCTAACCCCCTTCTGCTTTGTTTGTTTGTTTGTTTGTTTTTTAAGTTCTTGGATTTTTTTGTTGTTGTTGTTGGACATTGCCGCTGGTTTAATTCCTCTGCATGCTCATTTCAGAGTTCAGCTCCTTTTTTACACTCCAACAGAAAAAGGCTTTCCATTTAAAAAAAATGTTGATTCCTTTACCAACAAATACACACTGGTTTGTACAGCATCAAAAGTAAAACAAATGTGACATTTCACTGAAACACACACACACATGAAGTGAGCAGAAAAGCTGCTGGGCTTTGGTGGCTCAGTTGGTCAGTTGCCTCTCGGAGAAAAGGTTACCGGATCAAATCCTGGCTGGAGACCTTTCTAGGTGGAGTTTGCATGTTCTCTCCCAGTTTCCTCCCACAGACCAAAAACATGCATGTTAGACTGATTGGTGTCCCTAGGTGTGTGAGAGAGAGAGTGAATGGTTGTCTCATTTATCTCAATGTGTCCCTGTGATGGACTGGAGATGGGTGTCCCCCCTCTCTCTCACAGTGACTGATGGATAAAGGCACCAGTGACTCCCGTGACCCAAAAAGCAAGAAGCAGGTAAAAGATAATGGATGGATGGATATTTGGCTTTTTACAGTGGAAGTCATTATTGACATATCTAGCAGTGCAACAAAATTGTTAGATAATAATTTTGAATCGTGCAAAGTGACAAAAATTCAGCATCTGAACATTCACTTCCAATGTTTGACATAAAATACTGTGCACATCAAAATTCAGATTTATTTATTTATTCTTGTTTTCTTTTTCAAAACTTTTCCCAACGGTTGCGCTGACACAGAATCAGTTCTTAGTTTTGAGTTGTGAAGGTTAAAATTAATCCATTTTCTATTTCTTGCAATGGAAAGTATTTTAATTTCAAGTCACAGTCGCCTGTTTCAGACATTAAACACAAGAAAACCCTAATCCTGATGGAATAGTTTTTAGATTTGACTGTTTGCCTGGTAGCTATGAGCAGCTGGATGTAGTTAATTTATTAATTTAATCCTGTTCAATGTATCTGTTGACTCCTTCTTGGTCACATAGTTAAGAATTCCAGCATGGTTGGTGTAATTAGAACTATTGAATAATAATAGTAATAATAATATAATAATAATGTGTTTTTGTGAGCTAGGGTCAGTTTGACTCGAAGTTCACTTTTTTAAGAGTGCAGGCAAACGTCAAAGTTATTTTGTTTTTCAGACTTTAAAAAGAAAACACGTCTGATAATTTTATGACTGCTCTGAATGTCAGTGAAATGTCAGGCTCATTTGGTTAAAAAAAATTATTAGTTAGAGATTTCAGTCATGATGTATCATTTAGGATAATTACACTTTATACGTGATAGACTTTCTGATTTCCATGCAGTTTAATGAGTCTTCTCTGTGATGAACCATGTTTTTCCAGTGTTTACTTTGTTTTTCTGTTTCCTGTGAGGTTTAGTTTGTGTTTTCCAGTCACGCTCAGTACTTTTCCACTGTCAGCCGTCCCTTCTCATTTCTGCCCCACCCACTTTCACCTGTTTGCTGTTGTCATTAAGCCAGATGTTTTCCCTTTACTCATCTGCACCAAACAATTTAAACTCCCATTCCTTACTCATCATCAGTTTGCCAATGAGTTTCCATGCCCTGTCTGGTTCTCCTCTATGGTTCCTCATTTTCTGGTTACATTTTCTGCCATGCCAGCTCTTTGTTTTGTTCTAGTTTTGGTGCTCATTAAATCTTTTAGCTTTTTTTATCATCATGCGTTGGTCTGTTGGGTCCATCTCTCATCAAAACCCCTTTTTCTCCAATCATTTGTAAAAATCTGCATTTAAAAAGACAGGCTGCATCAGTAGATTATTTTGGATGTTAGTCATGTTGTGACAATAATGCAAAGCTGACATTTATAAAAGCTTCACCTCTGTAGTCAGGATCACTTTTGTCCAGATGTTGCATCAAATGAGCACAGAAAACTTTTCATAAAGATGGACATTTAGTAACAACCACAACCTGACATCATTCACTATGAATACATTACAGCAGCAATGCAGCTGTAAATTATACGTACTTAGTTTATTTAGCTAAAAGGGTCCCACTGATCTGTTCTTTTTTCAGTAAAAAATAAAAGCACATCTTTGAAGCATTTGCTGTAAATGGCTATGAAAAGGCCTGAGGCTTCCAAACGGATCTAGATATGTAAATACAAAAACAGTTTTGCAGCAGTAAAAAAAAAGCTGGGAAAACAGATGACAATGTTGACTATAAAACTGACCATAACTTGTTACTGGCTGCTGAAATGTGTTCAAGAATAAGCTATAAAAATACACAGAGCACACTCAATGCCACCACATGTTCAGTGCATTAAAACCCTTTCAATGGCATTTGTTTTTACGATGTGTGAAGACAAAATTGATTGGCAACACTCCACAATGTGGTCACATGGCATCCTGACAACTCACAGACTGTCTTTGTATGATTTTCACTCTCCGTCATTCACTTTGTTCCCTCTACATGAACTACTTTGTATAATTTATGACTTTCCTCAGACTGACTGAGGAAAAATACATCAGCAGACGTTTTCTGCTCACAAGTATCATGATGTCATTTGTAGGACCCCGAAGTGGCAGACCGAGGAAGAAGACACAACAACCAGGTATACAAAAATAAGTGTTCTTTATTTACAGATGAGTTGGAGGGGTGAGCTGGAAGAGAACAGAGGAGAAGTGAGTATCCAATATTGTTGACGATGTTAGAATCTTGAGATGATCCAAGTTGTTTTACTTGTTGTTCTAGGGGAAGGAGCCGAAGGAGAGGTGAGATCCTGGTTTCATCGAAGATGAGGAGTGAGACACGGTGGAGAGAGGAACAGGTAGACCCAGTAGTTTGTTTAACCGCTGATGAGACTGGACTCTGATGTTTCTGCAGGTGCACCCTGGAGTGCTGGATGAGGCCCGTGGAAGGACTTCAGAGGAGCAGGACATGGAGGTCCCATAGGTAGAAATTGTCCCAGTACTGAAGAGGTGTCTGGCCGCAGCTTAAGTAGGCAACCAGAATCAGTCCTCCTCAGTCAGCAGCAGGTGGATCTTATCAGGGTAATTAGAGGTGAGCTGTGGAGAGAATGAGTGTAGACAGGCTGAGGAGAAACCAGGGATCCTACAACAAGCCTTTGAAAGACAAACTGCAGATGCTTCCTATGTCCGATATATGTAGACCTTTCCAGATGTCTTCATCATCTGCACTGCCTTTTGAGCTCATTTGACATTTTCTGTTTAGGTCATGATTTTCTCTTAGACAAAAATGTACATATACAGTATTCACATCTTCTAGGAGACTTTTAGATGCACGTAGCGGTTAAACTCAAGTCCAGCACCATAAGACTGTAGAGAAAGGAGGGAGGCAGTGGACTAGTAAGCATCACAGACACTACAGAATGATGCAATGCTTAGTGAATGTCTCGGGCTGCAGAAACCCAATGTGGCAGAAGAGAAACAAGGGAAGAAAGCATGTAAAAATAAACCTCTGCATGGGATGTACCACCAACAGGTTGAGAAGGTGACTGATATCAACAAATCATACCAGTGGCTACAGAAGGATGGACTGAAGGACAGCACAGAGGCACTAGAGCCCACAGTACCATACCATACCAGACCCAAGATGTTTGATGTGCAAAGATGCTCCTGAGACAGTCCAACACATGTAGGCAAGCATACATGCAAGGCCATAGCCAAGTGGGAGATTCCACCATAGATGGTGGAGAATGGAATTGCTGAGATACTGTGGGACTTCTAGATCCAGAGCCAAACAGGTGATGGCTAACCACCCGGACATTGTTGTGGTCGACAAGCAAGAGAAGAAGGCAGCAGCGATAGATGTAGCAATCCCAAATGGCTGTAATTGTCATGTTTCTGCCAAGTCATGTTCTATTCCCAAGTCTTGCTCTCCACCATGCCCCTCTGCACAATCAAGCTAATTCCATCACCTGTTCCAAGCCCTATTTAAGACTCAAGTTCACACTCACTCCCCGCTAGATTGTCTAATTCTTTGAGGTAGTAAATGTCCAGTATTCTTGTCATTCCTCTCTTGGATTATCTTGTCTAAAGTCCATGCCTGTCTTTTGGATTGCCAACCTGCCTGCTCCTTGCCTGTTATCTTATCATCCATCTGACCATGGTATAGACTCTTCTGGTTTAATTACTACCTCACAGATACTCCTCTTGGATTTTTCTGGACCTCTGACCCTCTGGTAACAACCCTCTGTGCTCCACTCGACTCTCGCCTCTGGACATTAGTCTGGACTATACGTCCCACTCCAACCAGCTCCGCTGCTGCACAACTGTCTGCTCTGATGACATCATCCTGCCCTACTCCTTCAGGAAGTGCTTATCATTACTGCATGAGAAGATTGGGCTTGTTCCAGGACCTTGACCACCACCAGCAGCGTTTTCTTAATTAAACCTTGGAACCATTTCTGTTGTCTGGCGTCTTGCTCAAATCCGTAAACCCAAACCATATCAGTAATATCAGAAGGAGTAGGTCTGACAGAGGAAATAATGAAGTTGTGGAGAGTCAAGCCCCAGTGGTCATCAGAACCCTCGGTACAGAAGAGCACAGTCTTAGGAACAACTCCGATGCTGTGCAGAACCTTCAGTGTCCCAGGCCTCTGATGGAGGACCCGAGTTTGAAGTGATGTGGAACCGTCCAAGTGGAAAAACAGGGCAAGCTGTGTGCTTTTTACTTCCTGTAAGTACAGAAGATGTGACAGATGATACAATAATAGAAAATAGATGTGTGTCTGTTCGTTATAGACACATTTAGCAGGAATCAAACCAAAAGCATTCAGTTTTAAACTTTTCAGAGTGACGTTTGAACAGCCTGAGGAACAATGATGTTGGTTTCATTTCATTTACCACAGTTTAGAACAACAGTCAAGAAAAATAGCCATCTGCCAAGAAAGAAAAAGACAATAATCATAATGAGACCATTTCCCAGAAATGGATCGTTTTATCATTTATAGATCACGTTATTTCCAACTGCAGGGAGGTCCGAGTTCAGCCAGTCATGCTGTTTTTGGAGCTGCAACTCAAAAGAGATGGTGCAACGGTGCATCTGGTCAGTTTTATGTGGCTCCAAGTTCATTTTTTCAACTCTGAATCCTACTCAGAGAAATAACATGTATTACACTGTAAATGGAAACATGGTATTTAATTAAAAATAGTAAATTGACTTAAATCAGTTTTCATCAAATAGTGATTAAGACTCACTTTTAGTAAGTTACTTGTAATTTGTGGTCAAAAAATCTCAGTAGCTCAGTTAACTTGAGCTCGTTTCATTTAGAAAAAGTAAGTTTTTGATAAGTGTGAACAAATCCCGTATCATATCGCGATAAAAAGACATCTCGCGCATGCTCAGAATAGAACCACACACGCACACTGCGCATGCCTCATTTTTGAGCGCGTTTCACTCTTCTCTTGGGAAATATCGTAACAGATACCAGTAAGTATGTTTTTTTAATCATAATGTATGAAGTTGGTATTTAAATGTTTTTTAACAGGCGATGTTGGTGTGCATTTCTCGCAGAAATATGGGTATTGTCTCAGCTCGTGTTAGCTAACGGTAGAGCTAGCCAACTAATGATATTTAACATAAACCTAGCTAGTGGCAATATTCCACAATTTTAAATTTTCGTTTGAGGTTTGTGCTCGCGCGTGCCCTGCCCCGCAGGGAAAAGAAAGGAACTAACTTTACCGCAGTAAAGAAAGGTGGGGGCACGAGGGGTGTCTTCCCCCAGTTGCTTCTTAGCAGCTAAGCTAAGAGGATACACGAGTGAGTCGCACAGACTGCAAACACTTAAAAAAATAATAGCAACCTGAACCAAACGTTTGGTTCTGCTGCCCCTTGGCTTGTTGATCACGGATCAGACAGGCCACCAGCAAACCTCCCATTTCAGTCTGCTCAACAACTACTAGCTAGCTTCTGTTAGCTGTGCAAAGGGTCCCTGTGTGAAACGGTGAGCATCTTCTTCTTTCGGCTTTTCCCTTTTCAGGTGTCACCACAGCGAGTCATCCTCCTCCACCTCACTCTGTCCTCTGCATCCTCATGTCCTCACTCCAACTACCTTCATGTCCTCTCTAACTGCATCCATATATCTTCTCTTTGTCTTTTTCCTGGCAGCTGCAGCTGCATTTGTACTCGGACCCACACAAATATCTGAGCTTGACATGTAATGAATAAGTGATTATTCTCATGTGTAATGTAATTCGAACTGTAAAACTAAAATAGTTTTTTTCTTAATTTTCTAATTTATAACCACAAGTCTGGTTAATGTTATTACAGGAAATCCCTGTTTGGAAAAGCATCTTCAAGCTTGAAGAAGGTGACGCTTCATGTGAGTAAAATCCATCACCATTAAATGACTTATTCATTTATCTATTCATCTTAAACATCAGAATGAATGTGTCATAAGGCCCTCTCACACTTGAACGTTTTAGACAACTCATGCCAACTTGTGAAAATTTAGGAGATATCTATAGTGCAGCTATGTTTACTCTTTAAGATTTTTATTCCTGTTAATGTGACGAGACATTTCCATTTATTAACAGATGACAGCATTGATGAAACATATGGTGTGAATGTGCAGTTTGAATCTGATGAAGAGGTAAAGGTTTTTTTTCATGATGTTACAGGTAGTCCCCGACTTACGAGCGAGTTCCGTTACAACGAGGCGCTCGTAACACGGAAATCTCGTAAATTGGAACGGCCGCCACGTGTCTCGTAAGTCCGGAATTTCGCTCGTAAGTTGGAACGGTTTTGCTAGCGCGACTACAAACACTTGTTTTTCATCGAAAAACTGCTTATGAGTGCATAAAAATGATCGGAAACGTGTGTCCACATGTTTAGCTAACGAACTGTGGTGAAAAAACACAGAAAAACTCGGTATTTTTTGCGTTTTTTCCAAAAATTCGCCAGCTCGTAAGTCCGGAACCTCGTAAGTAAGAGCGCTCGTAAGTTGGGGACTACCTGTATATTCCTTTTTGTTCTCAGCTTTCTGCACAACGAACTGACCCTCATTGAAAATAAGATTCACCTGACTTTGAATTTCACTGATGAAAGTTATTGTAAATTTTGTCCTCAGAAGCTTTGGAACATCCAGATGTTTGTGCTCAAAATAAATTATAAAAGTAATCATTTTTCTGGTTTGCAGGAAGGAGATGAAGACCAGTTTGGAAAAGTACGAGATGAACACTCAGATGAATACGGTGAAGGAGATATATTATTATTAATAATAATAATTAATATTTTGAAATTGTTTGTGTTTTTCACACGCACAGTTCAGTATTGTACCATGCTGGCGAGTGCTCAGAGTGAAGCAGAAAAGGAACGTATCATAGGGAAAATGGAGTCGGATCAGGAGCTGTCAAAAATCCTCTACCAGCTTCAGGAGACCGAGAAGGAGGACATAATTTGGGTAAGACTTCCTGTTTGTGAAGTTATGCCATAAAACCATTTGTCTGTGTGGACCGTCACAGCTCGGTTTTGTTTTCTAGGAAGAGCGATCTCGCAGGGAGAGGATAAATGGAGCTTATTTATATAGCGCTTTCCAGCCCCCTGTGAGGAGCCCCAAAGTGCTTTACAATACCAGCCATCCACCCATTCATTCAGACATTCATACACCGGTAGTGGTAGCCTTCCTTGCAAGGCGCCATCCAGACCTACCGGGAGCAACTCGGGGTTAAGTGTCTTGCTCAGGGACACAACGACACATGGTGGGCGGATGCGGGATTCGAACCTCCAACCTTCCGATCAGGGGTCGACTGCCATTACCACTACACCACGGCCGCCCCAGGGTGAGGAAGTCTCGTGTTGATGACTTGGAAGCAATGGACATTGGCCATGGAGAGGTAAATACTGTCACATTTACATACATACCGGTACATACATACTTGCATACATACATGTACATGTACACGTACATATATACATGCATACATACATACGTACATACATGTACATAGCGGTACATGTACATACATGTACATACCGGTACATGTGCATACATGTACATACCGGTACATGTGCATACATGTACATACCGGTACATGTGCATACATGTACATACCGGTACATGTGCATACATGTACATACCGGTACATGTGCATACATGTACATACCGGTACATGTGCATACATGTACATACCGGTACATGTGCATACATGTACATACCGGTACATGTGCATACATGTACATACCGGTACATGTGCATACATGTACATACCGGTACATGTGCATACATGTACATACCGGTACATGTGCATACATGTACATACCGGTACATGTGCATACATGTACATACCGGTACATGTGCATGCATGTACATACCGGTACATGTGCATGCATGTACATACCGGTACATGTGCATGCATGTACATACCGGTACATGCGTGTACATACCGGTACGTGTACGTGCGTGTACATACCGGTACGTGTACGTGCGTGTACATACCGGTACGTGTACGTGCGTGTACATACCGGTACGTGTACGTACGTGTCGTGTACATACCGGTACGTGTACGTGCGTGTACATGCGTGTACGTGTACGTGCGTGTACGTGTACGTGCGTGTACATACGTGTACGTGCGTGTACATACGTGTACGTGTACGTACGTGTACATACGTGTACGTGTACGTACGTGTACATACGTGTACGTGTACGTACGTGTACATACGTGTACGTGTACGTATGTGTACATACGTGTACGTACGTGTACGTACGTGTACATACGTGTACGTACGTGTACATACGTGTACGTGTACGTACGTGTACGTACGTGTACGTACGTGTACATACGTGTACGTACGTGTACATACGTGTACGTACGTGTACATACGTGTACGTATGTGTACATACGTGTACGTGTACATACGTGTACGTGTACGTACGTGTACATACGTGTACACGTACGTGTACATACGTGTACATACGTGTACGTACATGTACGTGTACATGCATGTACGTGTACATACGTGTACATGCATGTACGTGTACATACGTGTACATGCATGTACGTGTACATGCATGTACGTGTACATACGTGTACATGCATGTACGTGTACATACGTGTACATGCATGTACGTGTACATACGTGTACATGCATGTACGTGTACATACGTGTACATGCATGTACGTGTACATACGTGTACATGCATGTACGTGTACATACGTGTACATGCATGTACGTGTACATACGTGTACATGCATGTACGTGTACATACGTGTACATGCATGTACGTGTACATACGTGTACATGCATGTACGTGTACATACGTGTACATGCATGTACGTGTACATACGTGTACATGCATGTACGTGTACATACGTGTACATGCATGTACGTGTACATACGTGTACATGCATGTACGTGTACATACGTGTACATGCATGTACGTGTACATACGTGTACATGCATGTACGTGTACATACGTGTACATGCATGTACGTGTACATACGTGTACATGCATGTACGTGTACATACGTGTACATGCATGTACGTGTACATACGTGTACATGCATGTACGTGTACATACGTGTACATGCATGTACGTGTACATGCTGTACGTGTACATACGTGTACATGCGTGTACTACGTGTACATACGTGTACATGCATGTACGTGTACATACGTGTACATGCATGTACGTGTACATACGTGTACATGCATGTACGTGTACATACGTGTACATGCATGTACGTGTACATACGTGTACATACCGGTACGTGTACATACGTGTACATACCGGTACGTGTACATACGTGTACATACATGTACGTGTATGTACATGTACATACATGTACATACATGTACGTGTATGTACGTGTATACATGTACGTGTATGTACATGTACATACATGTACATACATGTACGTGTATGTACATGTACATACATGTACATACATGTACGTGTATGTACATGTACATACATGTACATACGTATGTACATGTACATACATGTACATACATGTACGTGTACGTACATGTACATACATGTACATACATGTACGTGTACGTACATGTACATACATGTACGTGTACGTACATGTACATACATGTACGTGTATGTACATGTACATACATGTACATACATGTACATACATGTACGTGTACGTACATGTACATACATGTACGTGTACATACCAGTACGTGTACATACCAGTACGTGTACGTACATGTACGTGTACATACATGTACGTGTACATACCAGTACGTGTACATACAGTACGTGTACATACTAGTACGTGTACATACATGTACATACCGGTACGTGTACATACGTGTACATGCGTGTACGTGTACGTACGTGTACATGCGTGTACGTGTACGTACGTGTACATGCGTGTACGTGTACGTACGTGTACATGCGTGTACGTGTACGTACGTGTACATGCGTGTACGTGTACGTACGTGTACATGCGTGTACGTGTACGTACGTGTACATGCGTGTACGTGTACGTACGTGTACATGCGTGTACGTGTACGTACGTGTACATGCGTGTACGTGTACGTACGTGTACATGCGTGTACGTGTACGTACGTGTACATGCGTGTACGTGTACGTACGTGTACATGCGTGTACGTGTACGTACGTGTACATGCGTGTACGTGTACATACGTGTACATGCGTGTACGTGTACATACGTGTACATGCGTGTACGTGTACATACGTGTACATGCATGTACGTGTACATACGTGTACATGCATGTACGTGTACATACGTGTACATGCATGTACGTGTACATACGTGTACATACCGGTACGTGTACATACGTGTACATACATGTACGTGTACGTGTACATACGTGTACATACATGTACGTGTATGTACGTGTACATACATGTACGTGTACGTACATGTACATACATGTACATACATGTACGTGTACGTACATGTACATACATGTACGTGTACATACATGTACGTGTATGTACATGTACATACATGTACGTGTACATACATGTATGTACGTGTATGTACATGTACATACATGTACGTGTACATACATGTACGTGTACATACATGTACGTGTACGTACATGTACATACCAGTACGTGTACATACATGTACGTGTACATACATGTACGTGTACATACATGTACATACCGGTACGTGTACATACGTGTACATGCGTGTACGTGTACGTACGTGTACATGCGTGTACGTGTACGTACGTGTACATGCGTGTACGTGTACGTACGTGTACATGCGTGTACGTGTACGTACGTGTACATGCGTGTACGTGTACGTACGTGTACATGCGTGTACGTGTACGTACGTGTACATGCGTGTACGTGTACGTACGTGTACATGCGTGTACGTGTACGTACGTGTACGTACGTGTACATGCGTGTACGTGTACGTACGTGTACGTACGTGTACATGCGTGTACGTGTACATGCATGTACGTGTACATACATGTACGTGTACATACGTGGACATACATATACGTGTACATACGTGTACATACCGGTACGTGTACATACGTGTACGTGTATGTACATGTACATACATGTACATACATGTACGTGTATGTACATGTACATACATGTACATACATGTACATACATGTACGTGTACATACATGTACATACATGTACGTGTACGTACATGTACATACATGTACATACATGTACGTGTACTGTACATGTACATACATGTACATACATGTACGTGTATGTACATGTACATACATGTACATACATGTACGTGTATGTACGTGTACGTACATGTACATACATGTACGTGTACATACATGTACGTGTACGTGTACATACATGTACGTGAACATACATGTACGTGTACATACATGTACATACTACATGCATGTACATACAGATACATACTACATGCATGTACATACAGATACATACTACATGCATGTACATACAGGTACATACTACATGCATGCATGTACATACCAGTACATACATGCATGTACATACATACCAGTACATACATACATGTACATACCAGTACATACATACATACAACGTAATTACTACACACATACATACCACATACGTACATACATACCTACAACATACTCCATAAATACTACACACATAATACATACATACTACATACATATAAATACATATATACATACAAATACATATACATACAAATACATATACATACAAATACATATACATACAAATACATATATATATATATATATATATATATATATATATATATATATATATATATATACATATATATACACAAAAATGCATATACATACATGTATATATATACATACATTTACATACGTATGTATGTATGTAGTATGTATGTAGATGGCCTCGTTCATAGGAACGATGGTTTTAGAGAGGAGTAAAGGAGGCCATCTTTGTGAAAAGAAACCGTCCATCATTAAAAAGGGGTTGAGGCCTCCTGGTTCAACTGTCCCCCTCCTACAATGCTGTTATTGCTAGTATCACTCAGCCCTCTGTGAATAGCAAACAACCATCAGGGTACTAACGATCCATCGTTAGGCTGATGGTCCTCCTTGATCATGGGAGCAGCTGGTTTTGTTTGTCATCAGAAAACTGGTTGATCCACTGAGAGGGTGCTATTTATAAGACTAAGCTGAATACAGCAGCTCAGACTGAGGAAGTCTTTCAGACGAAAGACGAAACATTTCTACTTTTTTGTTTTGTTTTGTTTTTTGAATGTCCAGAGGACCAGACTTAGCTTTTTTAAATATGTATTTTACTTTACTGAAACTTCAAAATAATTATAATGGTCGTCTTTTCTTTTAACAGGTGTTTTTTTTTCGGATAAATCCAGAAAAGGGAACCAAAGTGGAGAACAAACACTCAAAGCGTCGTCTCAACCTGAACCCCCGAGTCCTCACCCTGATACAGGAACTCACCGATCACGAGTGGTGTGACACCTAAATAAGGACTCTCTCTGTGGACTCTAACTTGTTCAATGAAGAGGTACTGCAAGTTTTTGCTTTTTGGACTATTAGCAGGAAAAAAATATTTGAAGTTTCTGCTCTGTGGACTGTTCATTGAAGAAGCACTGCAAGTTTTTGTTTTGTGGACTTTTAGCAGGAAAAAAATATTTGAAGTTTCTGCTCTGTGGACTGTTCATTGAAGAAGCACTGCAAGTTTTTGCTTTTTGGACTATTAGCAGGAAAAAAATATTTGACGTTTCTGCTCTGTGGACTGTTCATTGAAGAAGCACTGCAAGTTTTTGTTTTGTGGACTTTTAGCAGGAAAAAAATATTTGAAGTTTCTGCTCTGTGGACTGTTCATTGAAAAACCGCAAGTTTTTGGACTGTTCTGTTGGAGAAAAGGTACCGGTACTACAAGTTGTTGCTTTGTGGACGGTTGACGTATTGCACATTTTTGCCTAAACTTCCACATTTCCACATTTTTTGTTTAAAGTACTGTATTAAGACAACTGCTAAAAATGTAAACATTTACATTTAATTTATTTTAAGCTTTTTGCCTGGCATTTGGTACATTTTGTTAATTGAAAACTGTCTTGACTAAAAGAGGCTAATCTTCAGTTTTTGATTGTGGATTAAGTCAGAGTTGCTGAATTGTTTAAAAATGGTGACAATAAATTTTTCGAAAGTGATATGTACCTCTCATTCCATGATGTTACATTTTGCATGTTTTGTAATGACAGTAGTAGTACTGGTAGTCAGTTAGCGGGTTTAAAAAGTAACTTACCATTTAATTTGATTATTATTAGCGATGAACAAAATACACAAAATATCCTTTATTTTACATACAAAATTTTACTGTGGTTTTACCAGTTTAAATTAGTTTTTTGTTTGATATTTCCCAGTTAATTTAGCCAGTTGTTGATGTACAAAATGATTTGGTAGTAAGTTGTAGGTATTTAGTAATTCTAAGTGGGGTTAAATTTACATCAGTCCACACAAATTAAAAAAAATAAGTTAACACTAAGCATGGCTAATGAGTTATCTGAACTTATTTTTTTTGTATTAGTTGTACTACTTGATTTAGTACTGCAAACTTAAAAAAGATTAGCTTTTCTTACTCACTAATCTTAAGACTACTTTGCTTAATTTTTTTGAGGCAACGAGTTTGCGTACTTTTTTTAAGTAAGGTGAACTAAGTAGATCTTACAGTGTACACTCAATCATCTAATATTCATAAAGTTCTCACCGTCTTGAAGCTGATGACATAAGTTTTTGTTTTTTTTTCAATAAAAGGTTGAAATCTTCGTCATATATTTACTTGACGTGTTTTCCCTTTTATTTTTGCTGGGTTAAGTCTGAGGTGAAACTCAAGAGGATGTTCAAAAGCCAGCATTTAGTTAAAGATTTATCTTGCTCAGTGTTTCAACATGAACCTTTCAAAATCAACACTCATTTAACAACTATTTCAAAACAAAATAGGGTTTTCCCATTAGGAAGTTATACAGCAGACCTTTTTCTTTGTAACAAGAAGGTATTTGAAATGGAAAAAAAACATCAAGAAAGATGTACTGAAACAAAATGCATAACAAATATCATCTTACAGTGAAAGCAACAGACAAACATGTTTCTTTTTTTCTTCTTCTTTTTTTTTTTAATAAGAGTTTCTCGTTCCTTTTATTACTAAAGACTGCTGGACAAGTGGACAGGACAGTAAATACTCAGGCGATCAGATTGCTTCTCCATGCTGGTTTGCCAAAGAACCACATGTAAAATGATATGATTTACATTTCTTGGTTCATTTTGGGAACTCCAACTCACGTCCAATTTAAACTCTTTCAGGCATAAGACCAGTAGGAATTATAAAAGATGGAGAGATTAAGATAAATTTCACTAAGCAAGAAGAGTTTTCAATGAAAACATATGTTTTTGTAACTGGACTATCTGGTTTAAATAAAATAAAAAATGGAGTTTTCTTGACAAAATATTAAATATCCTGGGGCAATTTCTCAAATTCTTTAAAGCCATGTGAAGGACTTTGATGAGACATTGATTTTTTTTAAAAAGTCAGAGTGTGGGGAGGGCTGCAACACGTTGAAAAGTACTGGCTGTAAAGGCAACAAATATTTATTTTAGCAAAAAATAGACAAAAGAAGAAAAGGGGAAACGCCAAAACCCACAGGATTTAGCCACTAAAAGTGGTGGCACATGGAAGCAAATTAAGAAACAAAGGAGGATTCTGTGTGAAGCCTGGAGATGCTTTTATGGTCAGATCAGAAAAGTTACAACAAATACACTCTTCAGTCTAACAAGTTCGCCCTGAAGGAAGTTACGAACATTAGTGAAAATGCTTATGAATTCAAAGAAAAGTTGTAAAATTAATGCAGTCTTTACTATTTTTGAGTCGAATAATAAAATCACATGTCATGTTCATGTCCGCTCAGCGTCACTCTAAAATCTTTCCCCTCTTTGTTTATTCATCCGCTCAAATTGAATTTATTCCAAATGTGATCAATCAAAGTTTAACTTATGATTCTCATGGGTAGGATTTTAGAAATAGCAGAATGTGTTCCTGGCCTTTAATTTTATAAGTAAATAAATTCCTTCTGAGAAAACTTTAAAGCTATTAGACACAAGGTTAAAGGTTTGTACAAAACAGCGTCTAATTGTCTTGAAAAGAAGGAAGTTCACATCAATCCTGTGACTTTTTTGTTTCTTTTGAAGGTTAGCATTTACCATCAATGAGTTCCATTATTTTTATAACACAGATTAAATTTGTATATGTACTATTCGTTTTCTTGTCCAAATATATTTGAATATATGCACTGAAGCAGCAAAATCTAAGACAAAACGTCTTTGTTAGGGTCCCGGCTCAGGGACCATGGAAAGAACCCATTTGCAGACAGGACTCAGGAGGCAAAGTACAAAAATAAATTCTTTAATAGTAAACAGAAAAAGGCTGACAATGGCAGCATAAACTTACATATCTCAGGGAACAGGACTAGGAGGAACCCAAAACGATGACGAACCGACAAAGACAGAACTCACAGAGGAACTTAAATACACACAGGCAGGGCTTGGGACAAAGGTGAAAATAATCAGACTAATTGGAGCACAACACTAGGAAGGACCAGAGTGAACACTTGGGGAAGTAAGAAATAACAGACCAGGGCAGGGGAACTAACTAAAACATGTAACATGAATAATTAAACTGGGGCCGAACAGGGAATTAAACTAAACAGGAATTAACTAATCCATAGTCCATCTAGTCCATCACGCAGAAGCCGGTCAGGCGGACGACCGGGAGGCAGTCCATCGCCAGGAGCCAGGTCAGGCGGACGACCGAGAGGCCGTCTATCGCCAGGAGCCAGGTCAGGCGGTCGACCGGGAGGCCGTCCATCACACGAAGCCAGTCCAGGTGGACGTCCGGGAGGCCGTCTAGCACGAGGAGCCTTGGAGACCACAGCAGACAACACGGGGACCAGAGGAACTGCAAACGACGAAGATGAAACCCCAGGAGCCGCAGACGACAAAGGCGAGGCCACAGGAGCCGCAGACAACGAAGGCGAGGCCACAGGAGCCGCAGACGACGAAGGCGAGGCCACAGGAGCCGCAGACGAAGAAGGCGAGGCCACAGTAGCCGCAGACGACGAAGGGGAGGCCACAGGAGCCACAGACGACGAAGGGGAGGTCATAGACGACGAAGGCGAGGCCACAGGAGCCACAGACGACGAAGGGGAGGTCATAAACGACGAAGGCGAGGCCACAGGAGCCGCAGAAGTTGAAGGCCAGACCTCAGGGCAGCAGAAGACGTGAGGAAGGTCCTCCAGGACCCCCTCAGCACAGGAGACGTGAGGAAGGTCCTCCAGGACCCCCTCGGCACAGGAGACTTGAAGAAGGTCCTCCAGGACCCCTTCGGCACTGGAGACAGGAAGGGCTCCTTCCTGGGAGGCACCCTCCAAAGACACTGGAGCTTCTGGAAGGCCCGCAGGTTCTGGAGCTTCTGGAAGGCTCGCAGGTTCTGGAGCTTCTGGAAGGCCCGCAGGTTCTGGAGCTTCTGGAAGGCCCGCAGGTTCTGGAGCTTCTGGAAGGCTTGCAGGTTCTGCAGCTTCTGGAAGGCCCGCAGGTTCTGCAGCTTCTGGAAGACCTCCTGTTGCAGGTTCTGGAAGACCTCCTGCTGCAGGTTCTGGAAGACCTCCTGCTGCAGGTTCTGGACTACCTGCAGACACTAGGGACTCAGGGGACACAGGAAACACAGGAGATACTGCAGTTTCTGCAATAGATGAGTCTCTAACTGCAGGAGGCTGGAGGCTTGTGGCTACAGGATGAGAGTTTGGTGCAGCAGGCTTTAGAGCCCTTATCTCACTCAAAAGCCCTTTATAAAAAGGAAGCTGGGCCAGACCAGGTTGAGAAAACACAAGGCTTTCTGCAGAGGAAAGCAAAAGGTTAATACAGTCTGGATTGTCCATGGCAGAGGTCAGCAAACGTAATAAGGTTTGATTTATTGAAGCAAAGTCACTGGTCTGGAGCTGGGACGAGTGGGACCCAGTCTCGCCGAACTGAGCAGGAATAGCTGTACATGTCGGAGGTGTGGGGTCGAGCTTCGTCCTCACTGGAATCCTGGGAGGTGAGGCAACGGGGACCGCGCCCACAGTGACACTGGAGCTGAACACAGGGGACTCAGTCTCGCCGGACCGAGTGGGAACCACTGGACGGACCGGAGGTGTGGTGGACCCTCTCCGGGTCTTGTTTTTGCCTCTCTTATGACGAGGTTGTGAGTGGACCACGGGGGCAAGCTAGAGTTCGTCCTCTGACTCTGCGTCCTCACCCGACGTCCACCCGGAGTAAGTCGGCACGGGCGCTGAGGAAAAACTGGACCTGGGTGTTGTGTGGCTACCTTTAGTCCTTCTTCTCTCCTCCTGCAGCAGGAGAGGTGAAGGCAGAACCTCCACCGCCTGGCTGTACTCCGTCAGGTCCAGGACGGGTTTAGTCCAATAGGTACCACATCGGATGGTGGTTCTCCTCATCTTGAAGAAAACTCAAAAAACAGGTAAGCAAAAAACAAAAACAAAAAAAACTCAGGAGAACCTGTCTGCTGGGCTCAGAAACTGGTCGGTTCGTACTGTTAGGGTCCCGGCTCAGGGACCATGGAAAGAACCCATTTGCAGACAGGACTCAGGAGGCAAAGTACAAAAATAAATACTTTAATACTGTAGTAAACAGAAAAAGGCTGACAATGGCAGCATAAACTTACATATCTCAGGGAACAGGACTAGGAGGAACCCAAAACGATGACGAACCGACAAAGACAGAACTCACAGAGGAACTTAAATACACACAGGCAGGGCTTGGGACAAAGGTGAAAATAATCAGACTAATTGGAGCACAACACCAGGAAGGACCAGAGTGAACACTTGGGGAAGTAATAAATAACAGACCAGGGCAGGGGAACTAACTAAAACATGTAACATGAATAATTAAACTGGGGCCGAACAGGGAATTAAACTAAACAGGAATTAACTAATCCATAGTCCATCTAGTCCATCACGCAGAAGCCGGTCAGGCAGACGACCGGGAGGCAGTCCATCGCCAGGAGCCAGGTCAGGCGGATGACCGAGAGGCCGTCTATCGCCAGGAGCCAGGTCAGGCGGTCGACCGGGAGGCCGTCCATCACACGAAGCCAGTCCAGGTGGACGTCCGGGAGGCCGTCTAGCACGAGGAGCCTTGGAGACCACAGCAGACAACACGGGGACCAGAGGAACTGCAAACGACGAAGATGAAACCCCAGGAGCCGCAGACGACAAAGGCGAGGCCACAGGAGCCGCAGACAACGAAGGCGAGGCCACAGGAGCCGCAGACGACGAAGGCGAGGCCACAGGAGCCGCAGACGAAGAAGGCGAGGCCACAGTAGCCGCAGACGACGAAGGGGAGGCCACAGGAGCCACAGACGACGAAGGGGAGGTCATAGACGACGAAGGCGAGGCCACAGGAGCCACAGACGACGAAGGGGAGGTCATAAACGACGAAGGCGAGGCCACAGGAGCCGCAGAAGTTGAAGGCCAGACCTCAGGGCAGCAGAAGACGTGAGGAAGGTCCTCCAGGACCCCCTCAGCACAGGAGACGTGAGGAAGGTCCTCCAGGACCCCCTCGGCACAGGAGACTTGAAGAAGGTCCTCCAGGACCCCTTCGGCACTGGAGACAGGAAGGGCTCCTTCCTGGGAGGCACCCTCCAAAGACACTGGAGCTTCTGGAAGGCCCGCAGGTTCTGGAGCTTCTGGAAGGCTCGCAGGTTCTGGAGCTTCTGGAAGGCCCGCAGGTTCTGGAGCTTCTGGAAGGCCCGCAGGTTCTGGAGCTTCTGGAAGGCTTGCAGGTTCTGCAGCTTCTGGAAGGCCCGCAGGTTCTGCAGCTTCTGGAAGACCTCCTGTTGCAGGTTCTGGAAGACCTCCTGCTGCAGGTTCTGGAAGACCTCCTGCTGCAGGTTCTGGACTACCTGCAGACACTAGGGACTCAGGGGACACAGGAAACACAGGAGATACTGCAGTTTCTGCAATAGATGAGTCTCTAACTGCAGGAGGCTGGAGGCTTGTGGCTACAGGATGAGAGTTTGGTGCAGCAGGCTTTAGAGCCCTTATCTCACTCAAAAGCCCTTTATAAAAAGGAAGCTGGGCCAGACCAGGTTGAGAAAACACAAGGCTTTCTGCAGAGGAAAGCAAAAGGTTAATACAGTCTGGATTGTCCATGGCAGAGGTCAGCAAACGTAATAAGGTTTGATTTATTGAAGCAAAGTCACTGGTCTGGAGCTGGGACGAGTGGGACCCAGTCTCGCCGAACTGAGCAGGAACAGCTGTACATGTCGGAGGTGTGGGGTCGAGCTTCGTCCTCACCGGAATCCTGGGAGGTGAGGCAACGGGGACCGCGCCCACAGTGACAATGGAGCTGAACACAGGGGACTCAGTCTCGCCGGACCGAGTGGGAACCACTGGACGGACCGGAGGTATGGTGGACCCTCTCCGGGTCTTGTTTTTGCCTCTCTTATGACAAGGTTGTGAGTGGACCACGGGGGCAAGCTAGAGTTCGTCCTCTGACTCTGCGTCCTCACCCGACGTCCACCCGGAGTAAGTCGGCACGGGCGCTGAGGAAAAACTAGACCTGGGTGTTGTGTGGCTACCTTTAGTCCTTCTTCTCTTCTCCTGCAGCAGGAGAGGTGAAGGCAGAACCTCCACCGCCTGGCTGTACTCCGTCAGGTCCAGGACGGGTTTAGTCCAATAGGTACCACATCGGATGGTGGTTCTCCTCATCTTGAAGAAAACTCAAAAAACAGGTAAGCAAAAAACAAAAACAAAAAAACTCAGGAGAACCTGTCTGCTGGGCTCAGAAACTGGTCGGTTCGTACTGTTAGGGTCCCGGCTCAGGGACCATGGAAAGAACCCATTTGCAGACAGGACTCAGGAGGCAAAGTACAAAAATAAATACTTTAATACTGTAGTAAACAGAAAAAGGCTGACAATGGCAGCATAAACTTACATATCTCAGGGAACAGGACTAGGAGGAACCCAAAACGATGACGAACCGACAAAGACAGAACTCACAGAGGAACTTAAATACACACAGGCAGGGCTTGGGACAAAGGTGAAAATAATCAGACTAATTGGAGCACAACACCAGGAAGGACCAGAGTGAACACTTGGGGAAGTAATAAATAACAGACCAGGGCAAGGGAACTAACTAAAACGTGTAACATGAATAATTAAACTGGGGCCGAACAGGGAATTGAACTAAACAGGAATTAACTAATCTGGAGCAAGACAGGGAAATAAACTAAATCTGAAATAACTAAAATGGAGCAGGGCTGGTTGAAAGGAAAACACATGGAAAGTCCAGGAGAGGGAGCCAACCTCACAGTGGGAACAAAGAGCTGACTAAACAAACAGAACACAGAAACAAAAGCAGAAAGCTTAGCAGGGCAAGACAAAGACAGAGACAAAGAACTAAATTAAACTCAAGAGAAGGCTAAAAGAAACACAAACAGACAGAACACAGAAACACCAGACACTAAAAGACAGACCATGACAGTCTTAACTGTGTCAATTGATGGTCAAAAGTAATATTTTTCAATCAGCTCAAACTATTGAAAACATTTATTTCATAAGAACTTAGTATCAGAAATACTGGGATTTATGCTAAAATAAAGAAAAAATGCTTTAAAACCTTTGATTGTATCTTGTCAGATAAAGGAAAACTTAGGTCAGATGTTGTTGTTGAGAGTTCCTAAATTTGAACATATTACGCCCATTCTCCATAACCTTCATTGGCTTCCTGTCGCCTACAGAATTCAGTACAAAACTGCTCTCATCACACATCAATGCTTACACGGAACTTCACCAGATTATCTGAAGGATATTCTTATTCCATACTCATCCACCCGTTCGCTGCGGTCACAGAACAGTAATCTCCTTCACATTCCGAGAACCAAATTAAGGACCATGGGTGACCGGGCTTTCAGTGTGGCTGCCCCCCGCCTGTGGAACTCTCTTCCTGACTGTCTGAGAGCCCCACAGTCTGTGGTTGACTTTAAGAGCGGCTTGAAGACCTTTCTTTTCAACCGAGCATACTCTACCTCCTCATGATTCTACTTTTGATCTTAGCTGATACTGTTATTGATTTTAATTGTTTTATTATTTGTTTTATTGACATTTAATTCTGTTGCACCTTGTAGCACTTTGAGATTTTCATTAATGAAAAGTGCGTTATAAATTGAATTCATTATTATTATTATTATTATTGTATTTTAGTGCAGTTTAACGTTCTCCTCATCCTGACAGAGTGAATTTTAATTCTAAACCTTATTTTAACAAGTGAAAACAAAGGTAATGACTGGGTACTGGGTAAAAAAAAAAGAGTTTTGTTTTTCTCCCACAGATAAATCCTCCCAGTTGCTTGTTTTCATCACATTCATACAAAAAAATTGGTACCACTTTACAATAAGGCTCCCCTTGTAGATGGCTAACAAATAGTTCAGATACATTATTAATTTCTCTATAACACTTTACAAATCATCAACTATTTATTATGCATTAATTAAGGGTGAGAAAGATATAAAATTGTATTTATTACAGTATATAATTATTACTTCATCACTGCATTATAAGTATCTATGACTAATATTATATCCTAAAAAATAGGTTTACAAATGCTTATTTTGCTTAAAAGGTAGTAACTTACTCTGAAATATTTAATAGAACAACTCT
>JBBPBX010032264.1:5508-19682 GCA_038048925.1 Garcialebias charrua | reverse complement strand
CACACACACACACACACGCACACACACAAATGCAGTAGAGATATACCGGTAATTGCACTGACAAGAATATAAAGCATAAACAGAAAATGTGTAAAGCTGGTGGGTGTTTGGCTCAGGTTGTGCTCTGAATGTGTTTACTTCACATCATGCAGACAAACAACGAGTCATTTTAAAAAAATGTACACATGTTTTGCAAAGAAAGTAAGACTAGGATTAGTTGAAGGCTAGCCAAGTACTGTAGTTGTTGTATTTAAGGCTAACGAGGCTAAATAGGTGTAGCGTTCTCTGAAGCATTGGAGGGATATGCTTGTGTGGCACAACGATAAGATAATTGCAAAGGAATGTTGGATGGTGTCAGTTACCCACTGCAGCATCTCTTTCAGGGATGAAAAGTTGGAAAAAACAACAACAACTTCCAGCTTTATAGATGCTCTGTGAGCCACATGCACCCAAAGCAAACACTCAAAAGTGGATGCTGCGATGGGAGCATCGCTGACCAGTGACCCACAGCAAACGCTTCCATTCACAGTTTGCTCAGCAGACACTGGATCGATGCCAGGCCGAGGCAACTCTGCAGCCAGGCTGACCACAGACCACGTGCAACATCTCCAATCGTTACAAATGATGCATTCTGGAAAATCTTATGACCTTTGCAACGTATATTATTACAATAAATAAATAAAAAAACACACTCAGCACCTTGTCTTCTGCAGGTCGTGTCAGATACTGTACACATACATCTCCAGCTCCCTGAGTGTTTGCACCGCCTGACATTTTGTTATCTCAGGGAACATCCTTGAGCACTTTTTGTTTCTTCTGTGTGTAGCTTACATAATTCTCTGGGCACTTGTATTGTCTAGCTGCAGGAACATCTGGCTTCAAGTGTATGACTTCAATATTCCTGCAAGTTTTAATCTGAGCATGAAGAAAAAAAAAACAACTCCCCTATAATCATAATTAGGACCAAATGATTTTATCCATACTTTTTATACAAAAAAAACAGTATCTTGCTTTTTATAGCATCAACTGCAACGGTTATTTAATATTAAGCCTAATCAAGTTTTTTTTTTAAATAACCTTAAATAACTACAACATTGGAGTCATGACATATAATTAAGACAATTTTAAGCAATTTGGCCACTTTGTTTTTTTTTTTTTTTCAAATTCCACAGGTCCCATCGTTTGAATCATCATTTGGAGCTCATATTTCCTGCTTCTCAGCATCAGCAACAACCGAGGAGGAGAGTGAGGGTCAGTTTGTCTTTAACGAGTCGGAGAAGTTTTATTTACTGAAATAATAACAACGAAATAAATTAAAAAATAAAATAAAAAAACACGGGACCGACTCACCTCTGTTGTCCTGCGACAGAAGCCGAAGAACTACTTTTCTCCAAAGGCTGGCAAACCGAGCCTCGGAGCTGTCACCATGTCGCCGGAGCGAGACCCGCGGAGAGAATGAAGAGCCGGGTCTCGCGCGTGTCATCACCTCTGATCCTCCGCGAGGTCCTCCCCCCTCCGTCCTGCGCAGTGGTACGGTCCAGCAGCGCACTGTTTATCAGGGCAGGGTTAGTTATGATGACAGGCAGGGAAGAAATGTCCCAACAAGATGGAGGTAAAGGAATGGTAGAGCAACAATTTGATGTTTGGATGAAATGTTTTTCTTCTTATCTGTCTGTGGAAACGTGTGAACGTACACAGACAAAGTTAAATGTTATTAACACTGACANGTGTCAGATACTGTACACATACATCTCCAGCTCCCTGAGTGTTTGCACCGCCTGACATTTTGTTATCTCAGGGAACATCCTTGAGCACTTTTTGTTTCTTCTGTGTGTAGCTTACATAATTCTCTGGGCACTTGTATTGTCTAGCTGCAGGAACATCTGGCTTCAAGTGTATGACTTCAATATTCCTGCAAGTTTTAATCTGAGCATGAAGAAAAAAAAAACAACTCCCCTATAATCATAATTAGGACCAAATGATTTTATCCATACTTTTTATACAAAAAAAACAGTATCTTGCTTTTTATAGCATCAACTGCAACGGTTATTTAATATTAAGCCTAATCAAGTTTTTTTTTTAAATAACCTTAAATAACTACAACATTGGAGTCATGACATATAATTAAGACAATTTTAAGCAATTTGGCCACTTTGTTTTTTTCAAATTCCACAGGTCCCATCGTTTGAATCATCATTTGGAGCTCATATTTCCTGCTTCTCAGCATCAGCAACAACCGAGGAGGAGAGTGAGGGTCAGTTTGTCTTTAACGAGTCGGAGAAGTTTTATTTACTGAAATAATAACAACGAAATAAATTAAAAAATAAAATAAAAAAACACGGGACCGACTCACCTCTGTTGTCCTGCGACAGAAGCCGAAGAACTACTTTTCTCCAAAGGCTGGCAAACCGAGCCTCGGAGCTGTCACCATGTCGCCGGAGCGAGACCCGCGGAGAGAATGAAGAGCCGGGTCTCGCGCGTGTCATCACCTCTGATCCTCCGCGAGGTCCTCCCCCCTCCGTCCTGCGCAGTGGTACGGTCCAGCAGCGCACTGTTTATCAGGGCAGGGTTAGTTATGATGACAGGCAGGGAAGAAATGTCCCAACAAGATGGAGGTAAAGGAATGGTAGAGCAACAATTTGATGTTTGGATGAAATGTTTTTCTTCTTATCTGTCTGTGGAAACGTGTGAACAGACAAAACTACAGGTTAAATGTTATTAACACCGACAATGATTTGAATATTATTTTTTTATATATATATATTAGAATATGCTTTTGTATTTTTGTACATATTAGAAATTAGAATTTCACCATAAAACAACTTTATGCAAAACGTTTTGAGCTTCTTTAAAGTAGCTCTGCTCGGTTGTTACTGATGAGTTTGGCAAACTAAACAATGAAAATTTGTAACTGGATACTAGACTTCTTAACAGACAGACCACAGTCCGTGAAGATCCACAACTTCTCCTCCTCCACCATAACCCTCAGCACTGGCTCTCCTCAGGGATGTGTGCTGAGCCCCCTTCTGTTCACTCTGCTCACATATGATTGTACAGCCACACTTCCAGGCTGTCATATTGTTAAGTTTGCAGATGATACAGCGGTGGTGGGATGCATCACAAACAATGATGAGTCCAGCTACAGACAGGAGGTGGAACACCTGGAGAGCTGGTGCAAAGAGAATAATCTTCACATGAATGTGAAGAAGACAAAGGAGATGATTGTGGACTTCAGAAGGAACAAACACACCCATGCCCCACTGATAATAGGTGGGTCTGCAGTGGAAGTGGTCTCCAGCTACAAATACCTGGGTGTACACATGAATGATAACCTCAGCTGGAGCAACAACACCACCAGCCTGATCAAGAAAGGTCATCAGAGACTCTACTTCCTCAGACGGCTGAGACGAGCCGGTCTGAGCAGCCCAGTTCTCACCTCGTTCTACAGGTGTGCAGTGGAGAGCATCCTGTGCTCCAGCATCAACGTGTGGCATGGAGGCTGCACAGTTGAAGAAAGAAAAGCTCTGCAGAGAGTGGTGAAGGCTGCACAGAAGTCTGTTGGAGTCAGTCTCCCCACCATCACAGACATTTACACCTCTAGATGCAGGAAAAGAGCCACCTGTATCATGAAAGACCTCACTCATCCAGCACACTCACTCTTTGCCCCACTCCCCTCAGGACGGAGGTTGAGGAGCATCAAGTGTAGAACCACTAGACTGAGGAACAGCTTCTACCCTGAGGCTGTTAGACTCATGAATAAATAAAAATAAAATTAAAATAAACACTGCAAAATATCACATCATGGTGATGCTGATATGTTTTCTTGTTGCTGTGTTCATCTGTGACCATCTGTGACCATCTGCTCATACAAACTCATGTTCGTGCTGCTGTTTATTCCCACTATATTAGGCTTAGTGTATTACTAGTTGATGTTTTTCTTAGTTAGTTCTCGATGTTATTACTGTTTTTCTCTTTCATTTGTTGTTGGATGTAACTGGGACCTCGTGTACATAATCTCGTTTTCATCTCATGTACCACATGCGGTGCAAATGACAATAAAGACTCTCTGACTCTGACTCTGACTCTGAAAATAGAGAAAGGAAACAATAAAATAAGATTGCTATAAATCTGAAAAAATAAAATAAATAAAATTATGGATGTTCTTAGAAGCGATTCGAAGCAGTCAAATGTGGAGCAGAAGTTCTTTCTTTGATGGCTGAAGATCATCAGAGAAAACGTCATTTTTTTGAGATTTGTGTAAAAAATAGATAACCTAATTAATTTTGATTTCATAGAACAAAAACTACAAATTTGTCTGATTAACTTAAAGAATACCGATTTAAATTCCAATAAATAAATAAATAAATAAGGAAAATTCTCAAGTACGGCGCTTTTAATGCAACTTGTATCTGTCGCCCTCTAGTGGAAATTAAATGTGTTTACAGTGTAAAAACTGTACTGTACAATAATCTGAACAGTTCATTTGAATTATTGTCTTTATATTACGGAGCCATTTCTTTGTCTGTTATTATGCTACATAGGATGCATTAGTGAAAACCATTTATTTCATGACTAGCAACAGAAATGAGGGGAAAATCAAAATGTTATAAATAAAAAAGTTATTTATCAGCAATAAAAATAATGGATCATTTTCATTTTTACTATCAAAACTTTGTATTAGTGCAACTGAACGTGACATTAACATTGAGTAATTAGGAAAAATATGATTACAAAGTGAAATATACATAAATGACAATTGTTAAGACGTTTGTGAGATACGTATTTCGCTAACACACACACACACACACACACGTGACTGTCAACCTTTCAATGTGCTGGGCAATAATAATTTACATAAACAAAAACAAATTTTCCTTATTTATTAACAAATAATACATTTGTAAGGTATTTCTATTAAAAAATAATAAAAAAATACAGTGTAAACCAAAAAAAATAAAAATAAAATCAAACAGGTTTAAGAATTCAAACTTGTAAAAATATGTCTGTAATCTGATTTTACATTTGTCTGGATCTGAAACGGTACAGCTCTCTGAAAGGAAACAACAGGGTTCACTGAGTCGCCATATATATTCAGAGAGTGAAATACTGTAAATAAAATGCAATATTTATTTATAAAATGCCTAACCATTTCTGACTGTGGTCCTCCCTCCTAATTACAGCTTACATTTTGTCACTGGAAATCTCATACTTCATCCTTTGCGCTGGCCCAACTGGGCAGTGCCAATCTGTACAGTGGCACAACCATGCCACGCCAACACAACATCCCCTGATGGGAGAACAGGTGTTGGACAGGGTCCAGTGGAGCAGAGCGGAGCGGGCTGCCATCATATATCTGACGAACCGGCCAGCACAGACTCCTCTGGCCCAAGGGAGGCCATTTATTAAATGTGTGTTTGTGTGTGTGAGGGCAGCAGCAGCACAACAATGAACTCTAACAAAATTGATTGGAAGCCAAAGACCCAACGGGGAAACCAGCTAATTTGAGAAACCCCTGAACAAAAAGTACATGTTTGCTTTGAGCAACGGAAAACACAACCAGACAGATACACCTGCCTTCATGTTTTATATGTGACACTCAAATATAAAAAACAGAATTTTTTTGTTGCGTTAACAAAAATAAGATTAATTAAACTACCACATCATTGTCCCTACATTAGTAAACTGCCTTAGATCAAGGGTCTGCAGCCTTTACAACCAAAAGAGCTATTTCTGCCCCTTCGTTCACTAAATTGACTGGGTCTACCCATGGGGCCTGGTTGGGCCCAGCCCGAAGAAGAAACACGAGTTTGTCTTCCTGTGGGCCCAGCACCTGCATGGCCATACAAGTAATAATAATAATAATAATAATAATCATTTTATTTAAAAGCGCCTTTCATGACACCCAAGGACACTTAACAAACCAACACAGTGAATACAGAGCAAACATTATCAGCGACAAATTGAAATATAAAATACATAAAGGATATAAAATGGAAGATAAAAATACATTTAGTAAAGTTAATGATAAGCTAGTCTAAAGAGATGGGTTTTCAGGGCAGTCTTGAACAGAGAAAGGGAGGTGGTGTTTCGAAGGTCGGGCGGTAGAGCGTTCCAGAGGTGAGGGGCAGAGCAGGTGAAGGCCCTGCTCCCCATGGTGGAGAGGCGGGCAGAGGGTACATGGAGTTGTAGTGAAGAGGAGGACCTGAGAGAGCGTGATGGGATGGAGATTTGTAGGAGGTCGGATAGATAAGGAGGGGCAAGGTTGTGGATAGCTTTGAACGTGAGAAGTAGAATTTTGAAGATGATGCGTGATTTAACCGGGAGCCAGTGGAGCTGCTGCAGGACAGGAGTGATGTGGTTATAGTAGGAGGTTTGAGTGATGACACGGGCAGCTGAGTTCTGGACCATCTGTAACTTGTGGAGAGATTTGTTGGGGAGGCCGTAGAGAAGGGAGTTGCAGTAGTCAATACGGGAAGTCACAAGACTGTGCACCAGGATGGCTGTGGAGCGGGGTGTGAGAGAAGGACGGAGACGGTTAATATTACGGAGGTGGAAATAGGCAGACCGAGTAATATTGTTGATGTGTGAAGTGAAGGAAAGAGTGGTGTCGAGGATGACACCGAGGCTCTTGACCTGAGGGGAGGGGGATAGCAGAGAGTTGTTAAGGGGGACGAGAAGATGTTCTGATTTTGAAATAGAGTTTTTGGTACCGACGAGAATGACTTCTGTTTTGTTGCTGTTTAGTTGAAGGAAATTGTTAGAAAACCAGTGATTAAGCTCAATGAGACAGTCGGTGAGGATGGAGGGCGGGTGGGTGGAGTTAGGTTTTGATGACAGGTAGAGCTGCGTGTCATCAGCATAACAGTGGAAATGGATGCCATGTTTGCGGAAGATGTGGCCTAGAGGAAGGAGGTAAATGATGAAGAGGAGGGGTCCGAGGACAGAGCCTTGGGGGACACCCGTGGAGACAGGGGAAGACTGGGAACGGAAGGATTTAAGCTGAATGAATTGAGTGCGGTCAGAGAGATAGGAGGTGAACCAGTCTAACGGGGTACCTGAGATGCCAATGGAGGTTAGTCTGTTGAGGAGGATAGAATGACAGATGGTGTCGAAGGCAGAACTTAGATCAAGAAGAATGAGGATGGACAGAAGACCAGAGTCAGCAGCAAGAAGAAGGTCGTTAGTAATTTTTACTAGAGCTGTTTCGGTGCTATGGTGGGGGCGAAAACCAGATTGAAACTCTTCATAAATGTTGTTGTTGGACAGGTGTGAGTGAAGTTGACTAGCAACAGTTTTTTCAAGGATCTTGGAGATGAAGGGCAGATTGGAGATCGGACGAAGATTACTGAAGTTGGTGAAGTCAAGACCTGGTTTCTTGATGATGGGGGTGATGGCAGCAGATTTGAAGGCTGTGGGAACAATGCCAGAGGTTAGGGAGGAGTGGATGATATTAGTGATGATAGGGAGCAGAGACGGGAGACAGGATTTAACAAGAACTGTGGGGAATGGGTCAAGTTGACAGGATGAGGACTTGGACTTGCTGATAATGTCAGCAATGTTATCAGCAGAGGGGAGGGAGAAGACAGAGAAAGGGAGGGAGGGAGGGGGGAGTTCAACAAGGATGCTGGGGGCAGTATTTGGTCCAAGTCAGGCGCATGATGCCATGGGCAGTGGCCAAAGGCAGAGACCTTGGCACTCTGACCCTGGCTTATCAAAGCTGGCTCTTTAGACATGGACTGTGACCTCTCTGGCAGGGAAGGAGCCTGAGCTTGCGCGTGAGGTTGAGAGGTACCAACTAGATATAGATAACTGGGCTCACCTTGATGCACAGCATGACTCTAGAACCAATCTTTTTGAGAGGGGCTGGACTTGATTCCACTCTGGAGTTGCCCATGGTGAGAGGTGCTGAGCTGGTGTGGGTCTACTTGTAGCCCCCCGACTTGGTGCCTGCGTGTTGGAGTTTTCCCTGGTAGATGAGAGGGTGCTTCCCTTCGCCTTTGGGGGGAGGGATGGGCTCTGACTGTTGTTTGTACCTATGTATTCGGCCTTCTTGGAGTCCTTGGCGGGAGTGGAAGGTGCACCTGCTGGGGACTCCTTTATTCTGCTAGGGAACTTCAATGCACATGTGTGTAATGAGTGTGACCTGGAGGGGCGTGATTGGGAGGAATGGTCCCTCCAATCTAAACCCGAGCTGTGTTCTGTTGTTGGACTTCTGTGCTGGTCATAGTTTGTCCATCACGAACACCATGTTCGAACATAAGGGTGTCCGTAAGTGCACCTGACATCAGGACGCCCTAGGTCGTAGATCGTTGATTGACTTTGTAGTCATGTCATCTGATTTGCAGCCGTTTGTTTTGGACACTCGGGTGAAAAGAGGAGCTGAACTGTCAACTGATCACCACCTGGTATTGAGCTGGGTCAGACGAAGATGCCGGACAGACCCAGTGGACCAAATGTGTGGTGAAGGTCTGCTGTGAACGTAATGAGGGTTTGCTGTGAACGCCTGGCAGAAAAACCCATCAGAAAGATCTTCAACTCACACCTCCGGGAGAGCTTTAACCACATCCCAGCTGAGGTGGGAGATATCGAGCCCGAGTTTTTTTTTTTTTTTGGCTGCTACTTTCTTCACAGGTAGTGACAACAGGTGAACTCACATGAAAGATTTGATACTGTAATTGTTTTATGCCGTATACTCCTCCTGACACAACCTGGGCTTGAACCTGCCACCTCAGGATTACAGGACATCAACGCTGACCACTGAGCTACCACAGCCCAATTCCCTCTAAATTATGTCCCCATCATTTATTCTTGTTTCCAAACTCAGAGCTCAGGAGAGTGGCTCTTTACTGCTAATTTTACAGGCAAATGACACTGGATGTGATGATTTTCTATAAGTCACCGTGGAGACGTATTGGCCTAGGTGAGGCTCGTAGTTCCTGTTAATGGGTTGAATATAATATTTTATGTCCCGTTGCTATAGCCACAGTGCTTAACTTGTGATGTAAAAATAGTCCGGCCCATTCATTTGAGCATAAATACCCCACTTCATTTCAAGACACAGACTGAGCTGTATATGTAAAACATGTCTATTTGAATGTGCCCTGGCAGAGGGAATGCTATTGCTGCTTTAAACATAATGACGGACCAGGTCGTTTGGCTGAGAATAATGGTGGTTTCGCTTTAAAGCATATCACTCTCGTTAGGTCTTCACACATTGGTCGTGCCTAACTGAAGATGCACTTGTCCAGATACACACACACACACACATGCATGCACACATACAGTGCACCCTGACGCACAAACACACACGCATACTCATATATCCATCTTTAAAGTCATTAAGTCCCTCTGAAAAGAGGCCTCATTTGAGAGAAGCAATAAAATTTTTAATCATTTTATTACCAAAAGAGTATTTAACAAGTGGATAATGAAACGCCAAAGGCAGGTTAGCTGAGTTTAACCTTCATGGAGGAAGCCATGTATCACATGCTGCCCCCCCCCCAGGCATGGTGGGGACAGAAATGTCATCCTCCATTATCCACCACACCTGAAGTGTGGCGTTGTTCGGCTGGCAGGCAGGCATCTCGCTCTGCAAGGCCAGGCTGACGGGAAATTAGGGGGGAATTCAATTAATGGGCGTTTTTTACGCACCAGGGAGAGGGCAACCGCTGCACACACACGCACACACACAGCTCAACTCACGATGCACACACACTTTTGTAACAAATGTATCACGCACATACCTCAAAGCACAACCTACACGTCTCACACTGCGAGGGTCTGCTGATGGGACAGGAGATCAGGAGGAACACATGTTTTTGTCTTGCTTTTAACTTTCTCCTCTAAACTTTGGTTTTCTCTTCAGCCTGCCTGCAGAGAATCAGCTCTAAATGACCCCCTCCCTTCATATATGATAGCATGGCTGGGTCGCTTTGCTGCCTTTCCTCAGTGGGTCAATTAAGAGGCAAACGAGGCAGAGGGGTGCACTCTCAGTCTGTCACCATAAAAGAACCATACCTTACTGCCTGCTTGCCAATTGCTCATTTAATACACTTTTAAATTGCCCTGCAGTGTACTTTAAGTGGAAGCAAGGCTGTGTTGTACCGGTGGGTGAGAAAACAAAAGGAAAGCAACAAGAGACGGGAGGGGAGTGCATCACACCGTTTACCTGTGAGAAAATGCAAAAAAACGAAATACTGGTTTTCTAGAAAAGCAATCACCAAGTTTTTTTTTAGGGGATGGGAATTATCCCCACTGGATCCGGCAGAACCAGTGCAGGCCCATACATTATATCTAGCAATTTCTTTGACAGACAGGAATAATTTATGGCGCATAACAAAAAAAAAAGACTCTATTTTCAATAACAAGCTTCTGTGGTACTTAAGGGGACTGGCCCCCAAAAGTTAATTGAAAAGTGTCCAAGATCTCATTTGCATAAGAAACACATTTTAAAGGTGGGGAAAAAAAAAATTATAAATAAATACGCGGCCACCTGTGAAATATGGCTTTTGGCCTGCTGGTCATTTATAACTTTGCCTTTAATTATGTGACAGGCTGGGCTTCGGCAGCTGTAATGAGCGGCTGGAGTGATGGAGAGGAGTGTGCGAGAGACATGGGGCTACAGGTCATTTAGTGTTTGAGCAGATAAACATGCACACAGACAGGCAGACAGACATCTATATGCATACTGAGGCCTGCCACACATGCATATGAGACAATCAGACACACACAAATTGACTTAACCCTCAGTTTAGCCCATGAATTGTGATTTGATGACTAAAAAATAAATTTCTACTTTTACCTCATCACGTTTTCTTTTCTTTGACATCATCATTGCCAGTAGAAGCGTACTTTTCTTTTCATTGTGTTTTGATGTGAAGCAGGTTTACTCTGACCGTAGCCCTGCTGATAGAGTTTTTTTGTGTCTTTAAAAGCGGCAGATTTGTCATAAAACGGTCTGGTGGCTGGTCAAAGTGCCTTTTCTGCTGGTGCACCCCCTGGCTGTGACAAAGGCTGGTGCTTTGCTTCACAGCAGTGTTCAGTAACTGTACAAAACTTGCCCTTTCTAATCTTAAAAGCTGAGGTTTTTTTTTTTGTGTGTGTGTGCAAAAAGAATTGCACAAATCCCAAAGGATTAACATTCTTGGCTCAACGTTCTTGACATTAAATTCATAAAAATAACCAGTTTTCTTCCTGTCTCTGCGTTTGCCACAGTTCACGTAGCTCTAGAACAAGGATGGATTCTTGTTTATTTCCAACCCAGTCCAACTTTTTTTATACAGCTGCACAGACAAGTTAAAAAGCACAAAAGGAATACAAAAAAAAGAGGTTAAAAAGACATAAACAGCTGTGCAATTACAAAAATTAAATTAAAACAATTAAGGGAGAATCAAATAAATAAGTAACAATAATGAATTCTACATCTCACATGGTGTCAAAAGATTTAAAAACAGGCAGCGAGGAGGCCTGTCTGATGTGGAGAGGCAGACCCGCTCCATAGTTTATGAGCTGCTACAGTGAAGACACGGTCACCTCTAAGCTTGAGCTTTGTTTTTGGGTACACTCAGGAGCAGCTGATCAGCTGACCTGAGAGGGGCGAGGTGATAAAGGCTGTAGCAGGTCGGAGAGGGAACGGTGGCGAAACCATTGAGGGAGTTAAAAGTAAAAATAATCTTAAAAATTATCCTAAAACGTATGGGCAACCAGTGAAGTGAGGCTAAAATGGGGGAAATGCGCTTGTATTTACATGTGCCAGTTAAAACATCTGCAGCATTTTGCACCATCTGAAGACGAGCCACTAACTCCCACATAAAGAGCATTACAGTAATTCAGCCTAGTCGTTACAAAGGCGTGAACTACTGTTTCAAAGTGTTGACGTGAAAGGATGGTTTTATTTTAGCAGCTGCCGTAACTGGAAAAAATCTCCATGTAACAACTGAACTGACTGTCGAGCTTGTGATCCATTCGTGATGGTGGGCTTGATGACCTGGGCCAAGAATCCCAGATCTACAGATGGAGGGCCAGTGGTACCATACCTGCTCTGCCCCTCACACTGAAAAAAGAAATACTGCATATTACTTAATTTTATTTGTGTAACATTTTTTCACTTAAAAATATTAAGTTAATTTGAATGCCCTGAAATTGGTTATAATAACACATGAGTAATAAGTAAATGTATATGATATTTTCAATTATGTTTGAATGAACTGTTTAAGCAGAAATACTGAAAAAAAATGAGTAAATGCAACTAAAAATATAATGTGAACTAAATTAAAAACCTGAGTAGAAACTAATAAAGAAAATAAGTAAATATAATTGAAAACATCTGTAAGATATAACTGCTAATTTTTAAATGACTTACTTAAAAAAATGTGTTGTAACTTTTTTTTAAACTTTATTAACTAAAAATATAACGTGAACCAAATTAAAAACCTGAGTAGAGACTATTAAAGAAAATAAGTAAATATAATTGAAAACATCTGTAAGATATAACTGCTAATTTTTCAATGACTTACTTAAAAAAATGTGTTGTAACTTTTTTTTAAACGTTATTAACTACATTTGACAAAATTCAGTAGAAAAAAAAGCCCAATATCTCACAGAACATGAACACTTTTATTTTAAACAGTCTTCCTGCATAAAATCACATTTCTTTCTAAAATCTATAACTACCACAAGTTTTACTTCCTGATGTATATTGCACAAAACCAAAAAGTGCTCTTTTAGGGCTTTTTGTCCCCAACCCTACTACAAAACACATTACAACAGGGTTACTACTCAAGTGTTCTTTAAATCTGTTTTGACATCTGAACTATTACCAACTGTCTGTAGTACTCTGGTAGACACAATTTAGAACATTTGAAGTTGAACTAAACTAAAATGCTTCTTACCAAATCACCCAAAAAAAAAAAAAATACTACATTTATGTAGTTTGCATATTAATACCAGGCATTAACTTCTTCACACTAAACCCATTTGTGGCTAGTAAAAATAAAAAAATAAAAAATATCAGAAGATGCAGTATAAAAACCTCTGCAGCATGTATGAAATCACATTTAGGTATTAAAACATACTGTCTAAATTTTATGTTTTCTTAAACCACTGGAATTTCTAAAAATACAAGAACTTTCTCCTTAGAAAGTAGAACATTCAAATAACTGTGTGAACTGTCTTTAAACTCTGAATTCAAGATGGTTTCTGGGGGCTTGTCCCTCGTCGACTCCTCCCAGGCAGGCAGACATGTCCAAAGTGGTTCAAGACCAGAAAGTTCATTCTCAATAGTCCATCTTGGCTACAGCAAACTGGTTGGTCCACTTAAGTTGTTTACTTGGTGGGGTAGCTTCAGTTTGCTTTGGACTGCTCTGACTGACGAAGCCCTCTGAAGTGAGGGTGAAACGTTTCTACTTAAAATAAATTGTCCAGATGAACTGATTGAGAATGAGCGGATTTACTAAATGTACTTTTATTATTTTGTATTTTATAATCTTTATGTATTTTATATTTCAATTTGTCACTGATAATGTTTGAACTGTATTGGTTTGTTAAGTGTCCTTGGGTGTCCTGAAAGGCGCTTTTAAATAAAATGATGATGATGATTATTATTATTATTAAAAAAAAAAAAAAACACCACTTCTGTCTTTTCTCATTGACATGTAAAAAGTTTAGTGCCATCCAGTCTTTGTTTGTAATTTGACTAAAACAACTTAAACAGTGCAGTGTAACTGAAATCGTTTTTGATCAATCTTTCAATAAAGCATCACTTTTACTTATTATTTATTTCTTCACATGAAGCATTTAGACCAAAGCTTTTTAAACACTACCAAACGTTCTGTGGCAAAATTTGAGGCGACTAAGTCAGGTAGAGGTAACAGAGCTTAAAGCAGGTGCATCAAACCAAAGACAGGGTATAGGGTGGTAAATTTACAGCCCCCCTGTCGTCCTTGCTCCCTCCCTTCCTCCTTTCTCTTTTATGCATAAAGAAAACAGCTTGTATTGCCCTGCAGGTACTACCAGAGCGCTGCGGCGCCTCACACCGCCTCCACGTTCACCTTCACTCCATCTCTGTGGTCACTTCCCGGTAGAGTTTGAGTCGTAGTGGCTGTATGCTTGCCAGGGTGGTTTTTCTTTCTGTCTCCAGACCCCCCACCCCTTTTTAAAGAAAATGTAAAATTATA
>JBBPBX010032262.1:0-28789 GCA_038048925.1 Garcialebias charrua | reverse complement strand
GGGAGTGAGCTGCAGCACAAAAACTACTTACTTCCAGTAAGTAGCTCCTTAAAACATAGGTGACACTGACTGGGAGGAATAGGTCTTTCACAGTGTTGAAAGACAAGTGTGTCTGTGTCTCATTAGTGGCTGTAGCAACAGCAAAACGCAACGAGGAGCGACACTTCATCAGCTAACACGCTAGCTTCAATGCTAACTGGCTCACAACAGACAGAAGAATCTCAGCGCAGCTTTGAGCAGGATGGATTCACGTTCATCATATTTTCAGGTGTAGAGCTCTTGAAAGAAGTAATGATTGTTGCAGCTGTGGTTGTTTTAGAGGGCTTGTTAGTCCTCTCGAGTTCATTCATGGATCAACGTTGTTCTTGGGTTTTAACAGACATTTATTGTAGACAAACGTGACTTACAATGCCCCAAAAATGCCGTCAGAACTAAAAAGAAACACAGACCTAAATTAGTTCACGGCAAATAAAGATTTACAGAAATAAAAGACAAATACTGTACTGTAAAAGACACAAATAAAACAATAAATCATACCTCATTGGCCACATTAACTCCAGAGGAATAAAGACGATTTTCTACAGCTTCTTCTTACAAAGAAACGTAAACCACCCCTTTGTCTTCAGGGGGAAACTTCTTGTACCGGTAGTAGTCTCTTCTGCAGTAACGGTTCTCTAACGGTTTCCATGGCAACTGTGTCAATCAATCTTACGCCAAGGGAAACAACGTGGCATGCGGAACAAAAGATACGTTCCCCCATACATTTCAATGCATTTTAACAGAAAAATGAACCTTAACAACATAAATTACTGAAAGTTGTTACTTATCGATTATTAAATGTTTTATATTAAACACTAATATTTATTGCTCTATTTAACTGAATATTGAATAATGCATAAAATGAGATCTGCCCTTGATGGCAGCTACAGGGCTTTATAAATAAATTATTATTATAAAAAATGTTGAGGATCAAAACTTATGTCACATGATTAATAAAAAAAGTCACTGTTTATTATATTACAATTACATTATTGATATTTTGTATCTGCAACTGGAAGATTTTATTCTTAATAGGTTCTTAAAAAATGCTACAGTAAAAGGCATATTTTGAATGAATGTTACAAACGTGTTCATTTCTACAAAACAGTTAATAAAATATTTATAAAATACAATGAATTTCAAATGTTACAGATTGAGTTTAACATAAAAGAAATAGTGTTTTATGTTTAAATATCAGTTAATAAGTAATCCATTATGCCCCCTTGTTTAGGACTGGAACCAATCTCAGCTGCTTTTGTGTGAAGGCAGGGACACCCAGGACAGGTCTCCAGTCTGTCCCAGAGACACCCAGGACAGTCTCCAGTCCATCACAGAGACAGACAAAGAGACAAACAACCATCCACACTCCCAGTCAAAGCTAAGAACAATTTACATTTGCACAGAAGAACCAAAACATTATTCAAACTGAGGACTCAAGTTCTTGATTGAGAGTTCTAATCACTACTGGTAATTATCAATAATAATTGATCATATTTACCAAGCTAAAGCATTGTGTGGAGTCTTTAATAATACAGACCAGATCAGATGTGATCAGGCAGTCATATATTCACATGTATGTAAATGTATTATTATTAATACTATGATTAAAGTTGAACCATGCAAATTTGTTTGGAACGAACAAGTGGACCTTTGTGCCTCTTGGTTCCACTGAAGTAGCTCTCAGTCTCAAAAAGTTTGGTGACCCCTGCATTAAAGTATTTCTTCTCCTTGAAAACTGTTTTCTTTTTAAGCTTTAAGATTTTGGGAAGGTGTTGTACCAGATTATCAGTGACACTGACCACAGCAATCTATGAATACAAGCCAAACTGAAATTTAAACAATATTTAGAGGGGACCTATTTTGCAAAATTCTCATTTTGCCACTTGTCATTATGTCGATTGTCTGAGATTGAACATGTTAATTTTTTTTACAAGAGTAATGAGTGTCACTATTGTACTGATTAATAGTAGTATTAAGACTACTAAATACATGCCATTTAAATCAATATTATTGCTGATTATTCTGCATAGTATATGCATGCAGTTTGGATAAACTTCCCTCTGTACATTTTGCATTACATTTCACTGTAACTTTGCCGACCCCCCCAAAATTGCTCTTAAAAAATTTCCCTGTTTGTGGTCCCCCCCAATAATGAGATGAAATCTACGCCCTTGGCATGAACTTTGAGAGATTTTTATAGACCAGTCAGGAGCTCACTAATTAGGCATCTTTTCACTAGCGGAACCGGAAACGTTGGCTCCACTCTTTTAAATGAGTATTGTTCCAGAGAAGATACCGAGTTTTGTTCCAGAGAAGATACCAACACTTTTTGATGTCTTCTTTGCAGGATAGAGCTTTAACCAGCATTTGTAAAAGGCACGGCAACCCGCGTACCGACAATACTGTATGTAAGTTTCCTGAGCCATGCAGGCAAAGTTTTAGCCTCGTCATTTGTGTGCAAGATTTCTCCCCATTCTTGAAATACTTTGATATTATGAACGGTAGACAACTAAATATTCAGTCTTCTCAATTTTGTGATGGGGTACATTATTCTGAAAAGTTACTTCTTGGTTTTGTTGAACATTTGAACCTCTTCCCATCTCTACGTCTAGAGATTCAGCCTATGGCCTCCATTCATCCAGACGTGTACCACCAAATTTTTTGCCATAAAAGATTTTGTCCCACAAGTTCAATTCCTTTAAAACTGACATTGTGTTCCATTGTAAACTAAATATGTTTGAGCTTTACAAATCATTGCCTTCAATTTTTAATTCACATTTTTTGTTTAGAATGTATTTACAGAAGAACTGGTTCTTCTGCGTTGTGCATTTGTGTGCTTTGAGATTTACACTACAGTATAACCTTTTTCTTATAAGAATACATGTTGGTGAAACAATCCTTCATCCCTGACTCGGTTTCTTTAATCCAAATTTGTATTTCAAGGACTAAAATCAGCAGCAAACCAAAAACCTTTCAACTTAAGGAGACACCACGCAGTAACAGACAAGAAAATTTGTAATTTATTAATATAGTCTGAAAGAAGTTCCATAATTCATGGAAACATTTTTTCCCAATGCATGTTTTTTTTTTTAAACAATCACATTCTATGAGGAGAAAAAAGAACAACATTAAAAGCCATAACTTTGCATTTCATTTACAGACATTTTTCCTTAATGCTTCCCCCCCAAAGTGAAGAGAAAGGCAAAGTACTCCCGTTCCCAAACCCACCCACCCTGCTCCTAAAAGCAAACAAAACAGACAGCGTTTAAAAGTCATGGGCATTTTTTCCAGTACAACCCACAGTGCTTTAGCAGAAGGACTCATTGGTTAAACACAGCTCGACGACGCAATGTAAAGTTTTTCTAAAACATGAAGATGGAGTTTGGGGATGAAAGACCAAAAAGAAAAGACAAACACCTAAACAAAAACCCAACATGAAAGTGTGAACCCCAGAGTCTTGGTTGACAAACACCTGCAGGTGTTCGGACTCGTCCCTCCCACTTGTGCATAGATCATGATCCTTTAAAAACCATCTTTAGTCCTCCACTTCAACCTGCCTCTGAAAACCACCTGTTAGGAAACACACCTGCCACTGAAAACCTCTCGCAACACAAACAGGTGATTTGAAATGATTAAAAAATATCAAAGGTCTTGCACAACGCTCCCGAAGTACAGAACAAAACTCGAGCTCAAACGGTAAGAAACACACATTTTTTCAAACCACTGATCATTGTTTCAACGTAAAGCAATTTCTAAGTTTTTTACACATAAAGCGCTCCATTTTTCTCAAAATTGATTCTCAGTCTTATTTGGTAAACATGTACGTTTTAACTTTTTTTTTTTCTTATGAAACAACAAAACTTTCTATATTCTAGTAGCTTCAGTGATTGCTTTGAGTTGAATAGTTTTCTGTTTCTTTCATTATTATTTTTTCTTTTTACAATTTTTCTACACTAACATTAAGTGATGAGGTCGGCATCTGGAACCCTGGCCTTCCTGAGACATAATCCACATCTTTTATGGGTGTGCAAGATAGTGAGCAAACTGCGTCAAAGTCTTACAGGAAAACATCAAATCAACTTAACACATACAGAAAATCATTGAAAGGATTGAAAATAAACATTTTAAATATGACAACACTGATCAATCCCAGAGTTCTGAAAGAAGCATAAATCTTCATTTTGCAAGATTTTCCATGTCCATGGTTGATGGAAGATGAAATTTGTCCTTTTTGAAGCAACATTCCTGTTGTAGAGTCCTGGTTCTTTGAACATCAGACAATGAAATGCTTGTAAACGACAGGTGGTTTTTGCAAAAAACCAAAGACAGAAAAAAGATAGGCACCTCTGAAATGAGTCTTGTAACAAACTCACCTTCTCACACTTTCTCCCTTTCCACTTCTCCACCAAGTTAACATCAGGATTACTAGTCCTTCTACAGCTATCTATGGCCACAGTTCATTTTTTTAATCCCTTTTATAGTTTTTTTTTATTTTTTTGTTTTTTTCTTTATTACTTTTTTTTTTTTGCTACATTTTCCTTTAGTTGAAACAAAATGGTGCAATACTCCATGATAATCCTTGTTCCTGGATTATTCCACAATAAAAGCCACTATAAGGTAGATAAACATTTTACAGACAGAATGGGTAAGGGGGGAGAAAAAGTCCTTGAGTAAACATGTACACGGGAATTGTCACTGTCGCCCCTTCACACTTTGACCTACGATTAGCTGAGTAAGGGGTAGAAGACACTCAGTGCAACGTTAGAACAGATTTGGACAAAAAAAAAACGGAAACAATTTAGACACAAAACAGAACATACTGTGAGGAACAGAACTGCTGCGTTCCTTGTACAGTTCCTTAAGCACACATTCATCCGAGATGATTTTTCTTTTTTTAATTTTAGATTTGTAACTTAATGCAATATATATCTGTTATTCTCTTTAAAAAAAGCCCATACGTGTACCTATCCGATGAACAGAGGGGAAAAACACAATAAAAACAGAAACCTCTGACTTCACATTACGGTATTGGCGCTCCATGATTCAAGTATTCCGTTCAATTTTTTTCTCGTTTTGATATGTCTGTGATTTGGGTAAAATCTGCATCACACCAGGTAGGGCTTTTTATTTGAACAGGCTAATCAACAAATACACCCATCTGCAGTGGTTCCCAACACTGGTCCTTGAGGAACACCATCCTGCATGTTTGTTTCCCTGCTCCAACACACCTGACTCAGTGATTTAATTACATCCTTATGTTCCGCAGAAGCCTGTTAATTACGCATTAATTAAAATCAGGGGTGCTGGAGCAGAGAAACAACTAAAACATGCAGGATGGTGTTCCTCAAGGACCAGGGTTGGGAACCCGTGCAGAGAACTGCAATATGCCTTCCGAACCAGAACGTGCATATCCAACTCAATATAAGAAAGACACCGCTTTCAATCCATCAAGTATCAGTTTACACCCGACCCAAAGTTCTTTTCTTTCTATCACTTTATTTGCGGAGGCGTGGGGGGGTATACATATTGCTTCTTTTTTTTTCTTCTTGGTTGTGTTAAACAACAATCTTTCAAAACACACACAAAAAAATGCTTCAGAGGTTACAATCCAAGAAGTCTGAAGAGGTGATACCACACATGGTACTCACAGTATATCATGTACATGCACACACGTGCATGTGTGTGTTGTGAATACATATCTACTGGTATCTAGAACAGAGCTGTGGAGAGGAGAGCCTCTCGATGCTGGTGCAGCATGGGAAACCCCCTTCGCTGTCAGGGTTCTCCAGTTAGTTCAGGATACTGGGAGGTCCTCGGCTATTGGGTCTGTCTGAGCTCGGATCAAGGCAGTTACAGAAACAGGCAATAGTGATTTTTGCTCGTGTGCTGCAGGACTCTAAGTCCTGAAAGGTAGCCGTTTCCCATTTCCTTTTGTTTGTTTTTTAAGACTTTGTACCTCTTGAAATGTGCCTCTCCCCCGCTGCTGCTGCAGAACGAGAGAGAGCGAGGCTGATGCAGAGGGCCCCAAAGCCTTCTGGGTGTGTGGAAATGTACAGTTCAATGGGCCCGCTTGGAGCAGGACACGAAACACAAAAACAAGATAAATACAGCATCCACAAAATGGAGCCCCAGCCGCCACGTCCACCCCTTTCAGATGGCGGTGGCAGAGGCTGACAGCCGGATACGTTTCAGCTAGAAGTGCAGAGCTTTCACCATATTATAGATTTTTTTTTTCATTTAGATTTTTTTTTTTAGCATTTTTCAAGATTTTTATGTCAAACTTCATAAAAATGACAAAATGCAATTTCATTTTTGGTTTAAAAAAAAAAATGTACCCGGGATTACCCATCATCAACTGTGCACTGTAGCAAACTGGAACCCCCAAACTCGGTGAGGATTTTCTCCTCAGCACGGGGCGTTCTCCACAAAAGCATAAAGGAAAAGAAAAAATCTCAGTCTTCGGTGGGTGGCTGGGATGCTGCCGCTCTTTTGTTGGATCCCTCCTGTCCGCACCGTCTGCACCCTCTGCTGAGGTTATCAATGCACCTCCAAATTGGTAAAACAACTAGATTCACTATGACACAGGTGATTCTTATTGGCACAACACATTGGCAGCTCTTAAAGCACTCATGTCCCCCAAATGGTAACGGTAGGCCACGTTTGGACAACAGTTCATTGCGTGCTTTTTCCTTCCAATAGGGATTCAGCTACAGGTATGAACTTTCCTTTTTTTCTTGGCTCTCCCAAAAGAGAGAACTGATGTGGAGAGCTGTATACCCTACTTACGATCATCATCTCCCCTACCCTGAGATCAAGCTGGACAGAAGTGTCTTCAGCACAGGGAGAAGTCCAACCTATTTTAGTCGGACCTTACGGACACTGTGGCCTTTTCGAAGTGCTGACAGAAGCTTACAGGGGACAAATTCAGGTTTGTTGTGCTGTACAAAAACAACAACCTCAGCTTCTGTTTCTTTTTGCATAGAAATGTATTTGAGGGCCTGGTCAGGGGAGGGCTACTGGGTCTGGTTGAGGTGAAGGAGGGTTTACAGCGTAGCAGCCAAGCAGAGGGCGAGAGGGCAGGGGGCAGCCTGTGGACAGGTGGAGCAGCTTGGAGCGGCAAACATCCACACCCCTCCACATCGAAGACCCCTTCTTTTTACACACCTCACCATACTACCTGGAGGTACTAATGAATACTGTTTAACACAAAAGCATGAGCAGTTTTAACAACAATCGACAATCAATAACGGTCAATAGTATTAATCCTCGTTTTGCATTCAATACACAGGATGAAGATACAGAGGCACCTCTGATCAAAGTGTTTCTGCATATGAACAGTGAAGGTTCAGCAGCCAGTATCTTGTAGACCAACACAACAAAATGACACTGAAAAGTTCAAATTAAAAACAGGTAAATGATCAAACAAAGCAAAGCACACTGGAAAAATTCCAGAAGTGAGATTACATCTTCCAGCTAAGGTGATCTTTGTGTCAGAGAACTGAGATATGGGGAGGGGGTACAGCAACATCACCTCCCCAGTTGGAGATGTGTGGCAGAGGGCCGGGATTGGCCAGTCTTTACTTGTCCGGAGGAGGTTCTGCACTGCGGGCCTGACACCCAGAGGATCACAGCATGAGGCACTCAGTGGACACTATCCCCTCCTCAACACCCCTCGCCCCTAAGTGGCCCACCACCGCACTCCAGCAGGTGTCGGAGACAGCCGACGTCGCTAGCCTCAGACCAGAACAAGGCTAATGATTTTGGAATAACAGTGAGATTCACTTGGATAAAGTTCAAAGAAGGGCAGAAAAATTGAGTCTGAAGTTCTTTTCTTTTTTTGCCCCAAAGTCTGATGGAACGTTTGAGTCGTTTCCCCTTCGTCCTGCTACCAGAGGAACAGCGGCAGGCGCATGTCCATGGAATAGATACAGTACATTAAAGAGCAGGAGTTTTGTCCCGTTTGCAAAGTTTTTCAATTTATTAGATTGCGGTTGAAGCGATTTGCTCTTCGTAAGTGCTATGATCAAACCCTTTGAATTTATAAAAGTCTCTTCTGTTTGTACAGTACCAAACGCAAGGAACACTCGTGGGTCTACTGCATTAGGAGGAACCCCTCGTATTTGGTATTGTGCCTGACACCCAGAGCCATCCGAGCCCACTGCAGTTTCAGTCTCTGTTGGGTGTGGCTGTGGCTCGCAGAGAGGAAGTGTGCATTGTTGTACCCAGTGTCACTTTTTCAGTACGGTTTGCTTCATGCACAGTTCCAGTAGCTGCTTCTTCCTCTTTGCAGAGTTTTCCCCAACAGTTTCAGTGGGACTGGAGGCCTGGAAGGAATCCCAAGTTTCGAAAGAGGGGGATATTTTTTTTTTTTTTAAGTTCCAAAGTCTTTTGTTTTAGTTAAAAACAATCACAACAAACAAACAAACAAAAAAGCCAAAAGGAAACCAGTTCAGATGGAGTATGGACGGAAGAAAGGTCAATGGCGTATATTGCACAATGTTACTGTCACATCAAAGTAAAACTGAGTAGTTTTTGTCCTCCGAAAATTGGTTGACCGTGTTGGCTTCGTAACAAAATGAACATTAGAAAATTCAACAAAGCACCAGTAAGCGACTGAGGTCCAGGCTTAAGGTGACCAGAAGGATCTGGGTCTGCAGGAGTCGATGATTAGATCCCACGTGGAAACGCACGCAGCTAAGTCGACGACTAATCTGCTCTCAGCTTATATGTCGTGGTAAATTTCAAAGTAACAACAGTAATAATGCAGGGATTCACACGTGTAAGTCAACAGTTGTGTCAAACCCCCTGTGAGACGAGTTCAGGTGTCTGAGCAGATGATTGGTAGTGCCAGTCGAGTGGCCGGGCCTCTGTCCTGCCCGGTGGACACGCAGCATGTACCACTTGTTGGCTCAGGGGTGAACTGTGCAAGATTTCAGCGATTTCTTCAGTTACAAAAGAAACTAAAAAAATAAAAAAAAAACAAGCTTGGGAAGGACCTGGGCCAGAGAGCACTTAAGGCTAATAGTAGTGCTGAGAAATAAACGTTAACCAAACTAGCAGAGGTCTTGGAACGTCATGGCCATGAAGATGCTGGGAATGGTAGATTGAAGTCTGATTTTAGTTTGTTCAGTTCTTTTGAAGTCTCACATGGCAGCTTTGATTGCTTCTTTTAAAAACACTCCACACACTGATGTGAAAAACAAAACTCAAAACACCTAAAAGGTTTGTTTCTCTGCGTCTTGCCTAGTTTCAGTTTGTTCACTCGAAGCATCAAATAATACTAAACGGAGGAAAGGGTAATAAACATAAAGTGGGCCAGAGTAAAGCAGGGGGGCTGGGGGGTCTACAGTCTGTCACGACCCCCCAGCGTTCTGATTTACACTTCAAATCCAAACTATTCTGATACTGATTATCGCCACATGATTTGCTTGGGTTTTGCTCTTGCTCATTTTTTTTTTATCACTTCAAGTTTTTTTTTTATCCCACCCCCACCGACAGTTTATACAACATGGTGGTGGGTGGGTTAGTGTACCGTGGCATCATCCTACATGGACTCCCCGCTCAGCAGATCTCCAGGCAGCAGTGTGTTGATGGGGGTGGGGCTCCCGATCACGCGTGCGTCCTCTCCGCTGGGCGGCCCCCACAGGCTGGAGTACTGGGGCACGCCACCCCACAGCAGATCGTTCCCGCTGGTCTTTCGCCCGCCCCCGCTGCTCCACTGGCCGACTGAGTGAGACTGAGTTGCACCGCCCATTCGATTCTGATTGGTTCCCGGGTTGGCGTGCCAGCTCGTGGTGTTTGCCCCCAGCGACTGGCCTTGTGCAAAGAAGCGGTTGATATCCTCCTCCCCGGCAAACTCTGCCAGGATGGTGGTGTTTCCAAGCACACACCTAAAGACGATAAAATACAAACAAATAATCAAAGTAAAAAATAAAGGTTAAAGATCTTCCCTCGTGTGTTTTCTACTTCTACCATGTACTGGAAGCTGCCTTCACCACATGCCCTGTTGCTGCTACTAAAACATGATGACAGTAGTTCTTTGTTTATCGTGGGGGATCCGTACCCTGAAGTACCACGATAAGTGAAAAACCACAAAGTAGGAATAGTAGTACAAGTACTACAGTATTTTCTAGGCAAAAGGTGCGACTTATAGTCTGGAAAATACGGTAAGTAGTAGATGTTTTAAACCCTTTCCACATTCTTACAATATTCTAAACAATGTTTTTAATCTCTAAACGCACAGAGCACAGAATGTCATGATCTCAGCTCCCTGCCTCCTCTGCTCTTTGCCACCTGCAAGCGCTCTTAGCCACGCCCACTTCTCAGTTCTGCACAGAGAACAGCAGATCAGCTGCAGCAGGAAGTTTACCTGCAGTATGGGCTGCACAGAGGTGCTAAATAATTTTAAACAATTCATTTTAAATAAAAAATTCCATGCCGATCGTGCGGCTTATCCATCAATCAGCCAATTGCGTGTCATGTCCAATCTTATTTTGAAAAACTGCGATAGAGCGAGTCCGTGACAAACGAATCACGAAGCAGCGAGGGACTACTGTATTTGTTTTCAATGACTACTAGCAGAACTTTGATGACACAGAAACGAGTGGACTAGATCCAATGAATGATCAGTAATCACTCGCTCGCACATTTGACTCCAGCATGACTTCCCTCTTCTTTCATGTGACTGTCGATATATAAAAAGAAAAGGTCTGCTTCTATTCAAAAAGACAAAGTGCTCTGAGCATGGGAAAACACCCAAAACCACAGCAAGTTTGACTGAAATCTTCCTCATTTTCTTCTGGCTGCTTCACTTGAAGCTGCTGAGAGAGGTTTTACTGGAGCTCACATGTGCAGGGACTTCTGGGCCTTGGCGGCCTCGTCCTTGGAGCTGTAGCGCACCACGGCGCTCCCCTGAGTCAGGTTGAGGTGGAATGTGATCAGGGGGCCGTGCTGCATGCACAGGGTCCGCAGAGTTGAGCCGTCGATCTGACAAAACAAGAAAAACTGACTGTTCATGCAGCTTCACCGCTTTTTTCCTGTTAAAAGTTTTCTGTGATTGTTTTCTCATCAGTAAGTATAAAATAAATACAAGTATGCAGACGGTACATACTTGTGGGGTGAGGTTCCTCAGCACCAGCCAGCTGCTGGTCCGGTTTGGGCTGTCAGTGCTCCATGTGGTTCCCTCTGCAACACAACAAGTGCTCTATTAGAGAAATAGTGCATTTTCTTTTCTTGTTATTGGAAATTGCTCTTTCCAAAATGTGATTTCCAGTGAAGATATTGGTGCCACATCTTTAGTAAACCTGACCTCACAAAAAGTAATGTTTGCTTAAAACAAACACTTTTTAATCCAGTTCGGGGTCGTAAAGACAACGAAGGTTTTTGCTCAGTAAGGTCAAAAAGTCGTTTAACAGGGTGTGTTGGAGTGACATTTAGAGAGCGACAGATGTGAGGCTCCTGTGACCAAAGCCACACCTACGAAGCTGCAGTCGCTCGTGTGGGGTGATACGATCTTCTCAGTTTGATTTCCCATCTGTTGACACGTCTTGATTTATTCTTGGTGTGAGCAGCTTCTGCACCGGTGCAGTTGTGGTCACGAAGAGTTTCATGAGAAAAGTTATATTCACGCCCTAATTACAAAACAAAGAGACATCGTTCCTGCGTTGTACCTGCGGCTTGTTCTGTGGCTAAGCATGCATTCAATGAGCCGATATAGAAACAAGAGCAAAAGTACTAACGCGTTAACAAGTTGTATCTCTGAAAGTTGTACTTTTGTTTTTAAGAACACTAATTGTGTGAATGTTTATGAAGCGTTCACACCATTATGATCCATTTGTCTTCCGTACGTTTTTCAGCGTCTTTCTCATTCCACAATTTTTGTGCCATTTCAACAAATCATATATCAAAACACCCTGATGCATATATCATATATCAAAACGTTCAGCTCATTCAGGAGGAGGGGGCTATGACTTTTGGTTTTAGTGCAGCTTTAGCTTTTTGAAATATTTAGCCTTTTCTGCTCCATTTTTCATCATAGAAAATGAAATGAGCTCATTTTACATCCTTCAGATCTTTAGATCTGTTTACAGCCTTTTACTGCTCCTTTCACGTTTTGTTCTGCTTCAGCTTCTTTCAGCTTCCTTCTGCAAGTTTAAACTTTTTTTGGCTACTTTCAGCTAATTTCAGCTGTTTTTTTTTCAGCCGTATTGTGATCCTTTCAGATTCTTTCTCTCAACTACAACATTCTTATGCTTCTTCTAACTTATTTCTGCTTATTTCAGCTTGTTATGCTCCTTTCAGCCTTTTCTGCAATTTCAGCTGCTACTTAGTTGTTTTTAATACAAATTTTTAGCTTTTTCTGCTAATGCCACATTTTTTGCACAAATGTAAACCTTTTTCAGCATTATTCAGCTAAAATGTGCTCTCTCCACTTCCTTTTAGTAATTTAAGCTTCTTTTGTCTTTTTTAGCTACTTTTCAGCCGTTTTGTTTTTTGAGAAATTCAGCTTTTTTCAGACAATTTTTTTTACAACAATCTTTGTTGTAATTTCTGCTACTTTCAACCTACTTAACTTCTTCATGCTAATTTCAGCTTGTTATGCGCCTTTCTGCTTTTTTCTGCTAGTTTCAGCTTTTTCAGCTACTATTTAGCTGTTTTATGCAAATGTTAGTTTTAAATTTTATTTTATTTTGCCAATTCCACTTTCATCCATCAATCCATTATCTTTTACCCGCTTCTTCCATTTTGGGTCACGGGGGTCGCCAGTGCCCATGTCCAGCAATCACTGTGCGAGGGACGGGGTACACCCTGGACGGGTCGCAAGTCCATCACAAGGACACATAGAGACAATTCCACTTTGTTTTAGCTCATTACAGCCCTTTCCAGTTCTGTTTATTTCTGCTTATTCAGGTACTTTTCAACTATTTTTTGCTAGTTTCACTTTTTTTTTGTGCCAATTCTCATTTTTGTGCTAGTTTCTTGTTATTTAAACCTATTTCAGCAAATATGCATTCTTTAAGCTTTCTTCTGCTAATTTAGGCTTGTTCTTCCATTTCAGCAACATTCAGCATGTTTTTTATAGCTAATTTCAGCAGTTTTTCAGCAAGTTCTTAAACAATAATCATTTTAAGGTCAAGATCAAGGTTTCTTTATTGTCATTTGCATCTCATGTGGCGGAACAAAATGGTGTACACAGGCTCCCTGTTACATCCAACAAAAGTAAAAAATGTAAAATAAAAACAGTAATAAGATCGAAGACATGAACTAAGAAATACACTGAATCGCCCGGGGTGTCAAACCAGTTCAGCATTAAGAGCCAAATTAAGCCCATTATCACATTAAAGCGTCTGTGACATGATTTTGTAACAATGCATAAAATTGCCCAATATAAATATCTTGCATCATTCAGCTATGTTCGATTTTGCAAACAAAATGATAAATCAATTTAATTTTGATTTAAAAGTGATTTTAATCTTCGCGCCGTGTTTATTCATGGGAAATCCGATTACACGCGAATGCAACACCTGTGATGTAGTATCGGGCAGAGGGCTCTGGTATGCTTTTACATATTAATGGCGGACAATTTAAAACCCGACGAATTTAGCAATCTAAGTGAAGATTTGAGCTATTTGTCTTCAGTTTGGGAAGCAGAAAGTTAGATGAACAAGAAACAGCAGGTTCTAATTTAGGTCTGCACCCGTATTTATTTGAGTTTTACCTTTTCAGGAAGCGAGGGAGCTCCGAGGGGGGGCAGCTTTATTTATTCCATTCTTGACGAAGTATTTCATCTTTTGGGAAAGTGAAAAGGCTCACTTGTTCACTGATGATATTAGAACACCCAAATGCGACACAACGTAACGGCATTTTTCAAGTAAAAAAAAAAACACGATCTGCAGGCGATCTGCAGACAGACGCAGACTGCTTCTGACCGATACTATGTCACAGGTGTTGCATTTGCGTGTAATCGGATTTCCCGTGAATAAACACGGCGCAAAGTTTAAAATCACTTTTAAATCAAAATTAAATTGATTTATAATTTTGTTTGCAAAATCGAACATAGCTGAATGATACAAGATATTTATGTTGGGCAATTTTATGCATCGTTACAAAATCATGTCACAGACGCTTTAAAGAGCCAAACAGCAATTTTGAGATTAGCTTCATCACACATATTACTCAAATTGTTTTTTCTTAGTCCTTAGTTCTTTTTCTTAGACCCTTAGGCCTTCTTTATTTTTTACAAGTGTCTTTAAGTTTGGCTTATACAGTACTCTGTTGTTGCTACTCGAATGTGTGTCAGTAAGAACAGAACAATGTTTAGACTTCACTTGCTTAAGTATAGAAAAAATTGATTCACAGACAAACGCTGATGCAAACATTGACATTAGCTTGAGTGCAGCCTGTTTTACATTGGGTATTTGTCTGTGGGCACAATTTTCTAAAACTCTGTAGTTCCTTCTCTCAAAACACATTTCAGTCTGTCATCTTCACAAAGTTCAATCATCTCCGACTGGGAGGCTGCTTCATCTCTACTGAATTTAGGGTTTTCATTAGTTGTCAGTGATGATCATAAAACATTTAAATAAATAAACATTTGAAATATATCAGTCTGTGTGTAATGAATTAATATAATATACAAGTTTCACTTTTTGAATGGAATCACTGAATTAAATCAGCTTTTTCATGATATTCTAATTTTATGACCAGCACCTGCATGGCTGGCGTCTTAGCGCGAGCAATGGTGCACACCACCTGATATGATGTCAATGTAACAGTCTCTGAGTGTTTCATAAGTTTCTGGAAACATTTGGTCTGCTTCTCTACTTTCATTCAACCTTTATTAAGGCAGATTAATCCCATTGAGCCTCATACTTGATTTTTCAAGCGGTTTACCTTATGTTTACGAATTGTTGAACCTTTGGAGAACTCTTTGGCCGTGTTCAGATGGATAGAGTTGAAAATGATGCTCCAAGTTCGATGCTTTAAAGTGAGACAGTGAAGTTTGAAAAAAACAGTTTCCCATTTTTTCCATAAAAAGTAACTCTCCCCTTTCAGGTAGAAATATTGTTCTCCTCTTCATATTTACGCTTTGCTTTTCGTTTTCCCAACTCAGCTATGAAGATCCGGTCAGTAGCGCTAGCTTAACTGAATTCTACCTGCACATTATGCATGTTACTCATTCAACCTTTATTTAGGCAGATTGTGCTGCTTTTGCAGGTGCTACCTTCAAGGAGTGTGGGAAATTTCAGTATAGTCACAGAATATTTTTTTAAAACACCAATTTAAGAAAAAAGAGCCACAAAGGAGCCATCAAAAAGCCGCCTGTGCAGTCCTGCCCTAAGCACTAGTAGTACAAAAAACAATACGCCAAACAACATAAACCTGGCCCTCCACTCCATCCTGCAGCATCTGGACTCCCCAGGAACCTATGCTAGGATCCTGTTTGTGGACTTCAGCTCTGCATTCAACACCATCCTTCCTGCTTTGCTCCAAGACAAGCTCTCTCTGCTCCGTGTACCTGACTCCACCTGCAGGTGGATCACTGACTTCCTGACAGACCGGAGTCAGCGCGTGCGGCTGGGGAAAGCTGTCTCGGACACTCAGACCATAAGCACAGGTTCACCACAAGGCTGTGTTCTTTCCCCTCTGCTCTTCTCCCTGTACACCAACTGCTGCACCTCCAGCCATGACTCCGTAAAACTTATTAAGTTTGCGGACGACACCACCCTCATCGGGCTCATCTCGGATGATGATGAGTCTGCGTACAGGAGAGAGGTGGGTCGGCTGGTGACCTGGTGCAGCAACAACAACCTGGAGCTCAACGCCCAGAAGACAGTGGAGATGATTGTGGACTTCAGGAAAGACAGAGCCCCTCTGCCCCCCATCACCTTTAACAACACCCCCATCATCATTGGGGACTGCTACCGGTTCCTCGGCACCACCATCACCCAGGACCTCAAGTGGGAGCCAACCATCAGCTCCCTCATCAAAAAGGCTCAGCAGAGGATGTACTTCCTGCGACAGCTGAGGAAGGCCAAGCTGCCGGCCAAGCTGATGGTGCAGTTCTACACGGCCATCATCGAGTCCATCCTCAGCGCGTCCATCACAGTGTGGTACGCCGGGGCCACTGTCAGGGACAGACACAGACTGCAGCGCATTGTGCGCTCTGCTGAGAAGGTAATCGGCTGTAGTCTCCCATCTCTCCATGACCTGTACGTCTCCAGGACTGTGAGGCGAGCAGGTCGGATCACAGCTGACCCTTCTCACCCTGCATACGGTCTGTTCGAACCACTCCCCTCAGGCAGGAGGCTTCGGTCAATTGGGACCAGAACCTCCCGCCATAAAAACAGTTTCTTCCCCTCTGCTGTCAGACTCTTGAACACTCATAACCATGCTACCTCATAACTTGCCTTGGTCGCTGTATTTTGTATTTGTTCTGTATTTTGATTGGGAATCACTGTATCACTGTATTTTGATTGCACCACTCTAATTGCACTGTTTCTTAGTAGTTTTTGTTCACTGAATATTGTATTGATTGTATTGATGTTTTATGGTTTATGTTTTTTGTGTCTTATGTTTTTATATTTTATGCAGCGTTATGTTGAAGCAAATTCCTAGTCTGTGAATCCTGTTCATTGACAATGGCGATAATAAACTGAATCTGAATCTGAATCTGAACAGCAGCACGAGCATGAGTCTGTGTGAGCAGATGAGCTTGAATGAACACAGCAGCATGAAATAAATCAGCAGCAGAGATCAGCAGCACATATCAACAATCAAGTGGTATTAAAGTGATTGTTTGTTTTCTCAGTGTTTTATTTTTCACACAGATTTTCGCAGGGAATGCAATTTCTCTAGTTTTCAATTTGTGAATACTGTAAAAACCGGTGTATAATACGCTGTATTTTTGCTCATTTGAATGTCCTGCGTATTAAACACGAAGAGTATTATTTATGGATTTTTTCCCATATTTTTAGACCCATTTTTCGCTCTGATTCTTCGTTTTTCATTTTTGGCAAAAATGGTGCAGTACCAGTTTCGGCCGCTATACGGGCGCTGTAGGCAGCAGCCAGCAGAGGACTCAGAGAGCGAAGAGGAAGAGGAGGGCCACTTCCAGACGTTTCTAGCTCATGTGTCCGAAAACAGCCTCCTCTGGTCGGACTGACTCTGTCGCTGCCCGCCCCTTGCTCTGGGTGTACCGGTAGCTGCATTTAGCTGTGAGGTTCGCTGTTTTTGTTTGCAAGATACCACTCATAAACCACACCGCGGATTTTTAAATCCAGCTGATTTCACATTTGGTTCAGCTCAGGAGCCCGTCTGCTATAAAGTCAGGTAAGAAATATATTTTTTAAGCGTTTATTTAGCTAAATTTAAAGAAACAAAGCGTCCGGTCCGAGCCACCTGCCTAAAATTCGTCGAACTTTTTTTTTTTAAATCCAGCTGATTTGAACATTTCGTTATGCTCAGGAGCACGTCTGCTATAAAGTCAGCTAAGAAATATATTTTTTTCGCAAAGAAACAATTGTTTTTACGTGTTTCCTTGTGAAGTTCTTTGTACTCGCTCGCTTCTGTCGCCGCCATTTTAAGCATGGCAAATGAGGTGCTGACGCATCGCGTGGCGATGACGCGTATTAAACACCGAAGCGTATTATGTACAATTTTTTCTTGTTTATTGTTAAAAATTGGACAAAGCGTATTAAACACCGGTGCGTATTTTACAACGGCGAATACGGTACTTAACTTATCTTTAACAGCAGAGTGCTGGGCAAGTCTTCTTGACCAAACTTTGGTATTTAGCTAATGAAACAAAAATATATTTCACAACTAGACTCTGGTTTCAAACCGGCAGAGCTGCTTCTGCTAAGTTATGAGTAAAACCCGAGTTTCACCATGAAATGAGGTCAACACAACACAGGTGATAAAAACGTCATGTAGTAAAGATCAGACGTGACACAAATCCAGGCACAACTCGTCATTTCTGACACAGACCAGCGGCCAAAAGAGAAACCCTTTTTTAAGTAATATCTTTAACACGGCTTCATGAAACTGAACGTGTGAAATGACACAATATTTCATAACTGTGTGTTGCAAAGAGTGGGGGAGGGGTGCAAGAGGTTCATGTAACAATTAGCCCTCACCAGAAGAGTAGGAGCCGCTCCAGCCCTGGGCCAGGCCCAACGAGTTGCCACTCCAAGTGGAGGAGGACTTGTTGGTGTTGGTGAGGCCTGGTGGGGGCCGGGATGGGGCTGTGGCGTTGCGTGGGCCCTGAGGGACTTTCCACAGTTCGTGGGACAGAGATCCTTGACTCTGAGAGATGGGCCCAGGGGACCAGGTGGACTTCATGTCAGACAGTTTACCTTTGCGTGCAGAGAGGATCACATCAGGAGACAAGTGGAGATAAAATGTGGCTTCATCACAGCTTCACATGACACAAAGTGTTGAAATGTAGCTTTAAAAGTGCAGACAGCACAGGGGTCTTGGCTGCATGCTTGTGCAACACCAACATATACAACAAACATTACTGTGTTACTAATATCTAACATGATGAACTACATCCCACCAGAGAACATCTGGAAGGCTCTTTGTGTTCTTGAAACATGAAATTAAGGAGAACACGTAGATTTACTTTGCAATTCAAGTAATACAGGTAGTCCCTGACTTACGAACGAGTTCTGTACCTACGGGCCGTTCGTAAGTCGAAAATGATGCAAGTCGGATCACATACAAAACAACAATTTTTTATAATTTTTTTTAAATTAATAAATAGATGTACAGCACTGTACAGTTACCAAGCACTTAGCCTATCATAACACAGTTTTTAAAGATGAAGGAGTGAGTTGAATTGTCTCCCATTCACATAAAGGGAGCTAGCTCCCTTTATGTGAATGGAGCCTGCAGGGAGGAGGGAGACAATTCAACTGACTCCTTAACTGTGTTAGGATAGGCTAAGTGCTTGGTGACTGTACAGTACTGTACATTTATTTATTTATTGTTAAAAATACAAAATAATTTTTTTAATTTTTTTTTGTAAATGAGATGCGTTCGTAAGTCCGAAACATCGTAAGTCGGGGACTACCTGTAGTTTGTAAAAACAAAGAAAGTGGAACACTCACAAATGACACGCACGCACGCACACACACATACACGCACACACACACACACACACGCACACACACAGACCACAGAGGATAGGGTGTGTTCTGGTGTCATGACTCTGGGCGAGGCTCCATTTCTCTGTGGTTTTGTTAGAAGCGGCACAGATTGTCAATCAAAGCTGCTCTTGTCTAAAGGAGCGTGTGAGAAACTTCAAACACACGGCTCGGGTTTGGAAATGGCTGCATCAGCCTTAACCGATGTTAACGGAGGGAGGCGACACTACTGCACGAGTACCCGAGCTGTCTCCATCACAGGACGACAGACACAGAGCTAGAATAGTCAGTGATTGGCCAGTCGGAGGCAGAGAGCCATTCTGATGTGGAGAAGCTGGGGAAGTGGGTATGTTGATGTGGAGACCACAGTGTTGTGGACACACACAACAAACAGCATTTTTGCACTTTGAGATTTTTATTAATGAAAAGTGCGGTATAAATTGAAGTAATTATTATTATTATTATTATTTAGGGAAAGAAAACGTCATGAGCACATGGAAGTGTGCGATGAAGCAGAGGAAGAGTATGACAGACGGTGCAAGGTTTCTGATGTTCGTGCTTCCTCCCGTACCTCCGTTCCTGTCCCGCAGCAGGTATCGGTTGACGTCGTGAATGTTTGTGTTGATAGTGGGACCGCTGGGGACGCTGCCAGGGGTCATGTTGGGGTCGTTCTCAGGGTCGATGTTCTGAAGGCCCTTCCATGGCACGCCTGGGCAGAACTCTGCGCCATAAAGACAAGACCATGAGTGAGCGGTGCGAAGAACACGACGGGATGTCAAAGAAATAAAAAAAATGCACGTTTCAAAGCGTGAGCCTTGTCAGGTTAAAGCTGGAGCAGCCATGATAGTATCTACATGATGAAACACCAAATAAAACTAAGGTGCGGGTCAGGTTCAGTTGCTTTAAAAGGTAAAAGAGGCAGAACATGTCTCACCTGGAGGCCAGTTGACGTTGGTGCCGTTTGAGATCTTTTCATTGGAGCTCTTGCCTTGGCCCCAGCTGTCAGGAGGCCCCAGGGTGCTGCTGGGGGACTCCGAGTTGGAGATTAGATTGTAAGGGCTGTACGAGTCCTCCAGCTGTGGAGGTTTCCCAGGGGGTACCAGGGCAGAGGCAGCAGAAGATATGGCACCTGGGCCCCAGCTGTCAGGAGGCCCCAGGGTGCTGCTGGGGGACTCCGAGTTGGAGATTAGATTGTAAGGGCTGTACGAGTCCTCCAGCTGTGGAGGTTTCCCAGGGGGTACCAGGGCAGAGGCAGCAGAAGATATGGCACCTGGATGCAGACACAAAGTACTTCACTGCTTAAGTGATGGGGGAAAAAAAACTCACTCAACAAGATAAAACACATAAAATTGTAAAAATAAAAACATACGAAAGGTAAAACAACGCTATCTACAAAAGGTTTACTTTAAATAGAAACTACGAATGTTTTCCATCCGATCACATTGGCCCGAAGAAAGAGACTGAGCGTGACGTAACATATCAATCAGAACGTTTGTTCAGATATTTTGAAACGTGCCAATAAACTGCTAGAAGATCCAACATACCTTAACTTCTTCTGTAAAGGCTGATATAATAATACAATATATAATAATAATAATAATAATAATAATAATAATAATAAAAAGGCTTACTTTTGGAATAATCTATCTTGACATTTGTTCTAGAAACTCTATGGGAAGTGTAAAGACAATGACAAACATTAAACCTGTTCCCAATGGCTCATAAGAAAAACGCCTGATCTCTAACTGATCCCTGGGTGCTTACCATATTTTCTGGCCTATAAGCCACACATTTTTGCCTAATTTGCATGCCCTGCGACTTATACTCCGAAGTGACATACAGGTGGTCCCTGACTTACGAGTGAGTTCCGTTCCTACGAGTCTCTTGTAAGACGTGTCGGAACCCGAAACACGTTTTTCAACACAAACGTACATACTGGTTTATAAACATGTACAGAACTTTGTTTACAAACGGTTAGCTAACACACTTTCATCTAAAAACACATACCAGTGCTGTATTTTCTGTACAACTTTACTGTTCGTTAGTCCGCTCGTAAGTCCAGAACCTCGTATGTCGATGACGTCGTAAGTCGGGGACCACCTGTATTTATGTTTTCTCCCCCAAATTTATAAGCCAATTTTTGGCTGAGGTAAGACCGTATTCATTCATTCTGACATTGAAAATATTGAACACTGCATTTTCAGCCCATAGATGGCACTTAGTATGGCATGCCATTGTGTCATGAAGTAGGTAAAAGTGGCTATTAATGACACAATTGACTTGCCATAGCCTGACCCTTCATCCAGCTCGCCTGGCGCAATTGTCAAATCAGCTTAATTTTGCTGCGCCGCCCTAGTGAAATGAAGCTAATTTGATCAATGAAGTGCATTTATTACCGCAAGTAAAAATTCAACTGAGACACACCTTTGATATAATGTTGAGCAAACAAATAATACATAGTTCCCATGTGACGTCACATCTGTGGGTTGTCCTGTTTGACCCTCCCACTTGTAGGTTTAGCTGCAGTTTGAGCGCATTCAAATGGATGTCCATTTTTCACGTTGTTTTTTTTGTTAATTTCTAATTAATTACAATGGTTACTTCGTGTTGTGTCAGTGGGTGTTCCAGTCGGGTAGACGTTTGGGCAACGCGCAGGTTTCACTCAATCAAAAAAAAAAGTAAACATGAAGGATTTATCTCATCGGAGGAGCTCACAGCTGCAGCTTGCAGCCCCAACTCTGCTTGGATCTGCTCTGAAGACATCTGCTTTTGGCCGGTAAACAAAATATTCTACATAAATCATTTTGTGAAACAATGTTAGAGTACAACTGTCTGTGTGTTAGAGCTGTTTTTTTTTTCATTATTTAACGACACCGTCTTGCATGCTGTGGTTAGCTTAGCATCTCGCTAACGCAACAATGGCCTCCTCACGGTCCAAGCCGGTCCTCCGGACCGGCATGGAGACCACCCCAGTGGGGAAAGGAGGACTGGAGCCAAGTCGTGCGGGCGACGCGTCGGTCCCATGGGACGTGCCCCCGCAACCGCGATGGTTCCACGCCGTCTGACCTGAGCGAGGGACCCTCCGCTCCAGTGCTAACAACATGCTACGGTAACACTCAAAAGTGCTGGTTCTGGTCGTGTTCAGCTTGGTGTTTGTGCTGGCTGTGTGTTATTTTAGTTAAACCTTTATTTAGCTGGTTAGATATGATTGAGACAGTTTACACATCTTTTTTGGATTTAAAGCTGTGTTTAACTCCGACCACTGCCATTTTCTCTTGTTCCTTGGTGAAGCTGTGGTGGCTGTGTTTTTGTCCGTATAATTTGCTCTGGTTGTTCGTGTCTGCTTGTTCGCCATCTTTGCCTTTCTTCTGCCTACAGATATGGTGCGGACGGAGCTATTGCGCAATACTGGGGCGTGTCTGGGAACTATGTATTGTTTTAGTGCTCATCTTGGTAAATTTTGAAGAAATGCACATTAAGTCACAGATGCGAGCAGACGGAGCGTCATGTAACATTTCAGTGCTTGTATTCCAACACGGCTCCATCTTGTAAGATTAAAATCTGGGATTAAGAAAATATCTATCTCTGCTGTGTGCCACATTTATTTAAAGCACTATTACAAGGATAATAACAAATTATCCTAACAATGACAACACATAGCTTATTATACTTTAGGGTCACTATGGCAACCACACACCTGTGGCTTTCACTCCCTGACATAACTCTTTGTAAGACAAGCAGACAGATACACGGAGTAAAATAAAGCTTGTCAGAATAAAAACAGATACTGTGCAAACACTTTGAAACGTTGAGCCAAGTCAAATGTTTGTGGGACGTCATCGCACCAAGTTGAACTTACTGCTAAACCAATTATACGAAGTATATCTTGTGTTCTGGACACTTCATTTCACTCACTACTCAAACAATAAGAAGATACAGATTTAGTACACTTCTAGCAATATTAAAATATCCACCATGTACCGTATTTGCCTTGGCCCCAGCTGTCACGGAGGCCAGTGTTTATAAGGCCGTATTCTCCGGCCTATAAGTCGCACCTTTTTGCATACATTTCTAAGCCCTGCGACTTATAGGCCGGTGCGACTTATACGTGGATTTTTCGTTTTTTTCACTTTGGTCAAAAAAATGGTCACTTAATTTAACGGTTTTTAACCGTCAAAGTGCATTTATCAAGAAAAGTTAAACCGAGACACACTTTTACTATAATGTCAGCTAACAAGAATATATTTTTTATGTGTTTATCTTTAAAGATCAAAGAGATGCAGGTCTGTTTGCTGCACTGCATGTCTGTTGTTGCTGCACGTGCTCGTTTTGTGCCGTGAGGTGCGACTTATACGTGGATTTTTCCACTTCATTGGACATAATTCGACTGGTGCGACTTATACCAGTGTGACTTATAGGCAGGAGAATACAGTATACAAAGACATACCAAAAGAAACTGATCAAACATTGGAGTAAAAGTCACATAACTCATGTTACTTTCAAAGACAACAACTTATATTTACAAACTAGAAGAAAAATAAAGGCTGAGCAGCTTTTTCTGACTTGTTACTACGGTACTAATAAATTCCTCTCAGACACAGTCTTTGGTACATGCTGCCAAAATGTGAGGAAACAAAACTAAAGTGCAAACAAAAAGACTTGAAAGAGGCAAGCAGCCATATGCTACCATCAGTTGCTGATCGGCAAACAAGTCAAAGACACTAAAGAGAGCGCGGTGCATGTGGGCGTGAACGCAGTCGAGCAGTTTACAAAGGACAGAGCTGAAAACAAGTCCACCACAGATATATTTGTCGCTCGCAGTATTGTGTGAATTTTTACTCAAGACAACTTAACATGAACATGGTCTGTTTTGCAATCTGGTGTTGCACGCAGAGCATGTTGCAACACTCGGACAATACAAACTTTGTCACAAGACACAAAGTAACACGTTGTAAAACTCTTTCCTTCCTACTGATCTGAACTGAGCTTACAGAGTCTACTGCAGGTGACAGACTGAACCACACTGCCCTCTAAACACGGGGCTGGCTGCACAGCACGACTCCAGTCAGTCATTAGTATTCGTTTGTGCATGTGCAACATCTGAACTATGAGCACGTTGTTTTTCTGAAAGATCTGACACCAACAGAAAACCTGCTTTCTTCACGGCACCGTTCTGAACCTACCATGCTTATTGAGGTTGTTCTCCATGTTTGAGGAGTTGCCAGAGAGGTTGTCCATTGAGTTTGTGTGTGTCCACTGGGACAGGCGGGATTGGGGCTGGGGGGACTCCTTCAGGGACAGTCCCCCAACGTCCATGCCGTTTACATTCATGTTTGGATTCAGTCCAGCTGCAGACAAAACACAAACACATTCCAGTTGCGTTCACAACAGCACAGCTTCTACTAACAAGAGAACAAGTGTCATGGGAACATTGCTTCAGTGCAAGACTCACAGAGAGGGTAGGTGCTGTAGGCATTGGGCGAAGACGGAGGCTCTTTGGTGTGCAGGGTGTCAGAGAGACCCGGAGCCTGGTGGGGGCCTGCGAAGGGGTCCAGGGTTGATTTTCCAGGGCCTCCGGCTGGGCCACCAGGAGGGTGCAGACCAGCAGAGGAAGAGGAGGAATGGGAGGGAAGTTGCTGCTGCTTCATCAGCAGCGCTTGGTACAGCTGACGCTGGTGCTGCTGGATTTGCTGGATCTGCTGCTGAATGTTGGTGATTGTACGTGCAAACTGGAGGAGGAAAACAATTCATGTCTTAACAACAAATAAAGATAAACGCCTGCTTGTCGCGCTGCAAGGAGAAAACAAGACAATCACAACAATATTTAGTAGCACGAGGACAATAAGACAGAAACGCACAAAAATGAGGCAAAAAAAAACAAATGAACGTTGGACGAATGTGAAGCCACCCTTTTTAAAATGAATACAGTATTTTGTGATTACCGTATTTTCCAAACTATAAGTCGCCGTTTTTTTTTCTTCATAGTTTGACCAGTCCTGCGACGTATAGTCCAAAGCGACTCGGATAAGTTTCCCCCCCCCTATCCATGATGCCATTTTTGACTGACGCGGTAAATGTTCATTCATACGGACATGTCTGGGTGGTCCCCACCGGCACAATTCCTCCGCGGCGGTGCGCCGTGACCCGCTCTGGTTTGGCCTGGAAGGGTCCGGGGATGAAGGTGGCCCCCCGTATGCACCTCAGTGCTTCCCGGGCCCGCGGACCATGCTCCTCGCTGTGCCCTTCCTCCCCACTCCGGCATCGGAGGGACATGGCCCCCTTGCACCCAGCATGGCTGGCGACAGGGATGGACAGTGTGACGTGACTGCGCCGCCCAGGCAAAATGAAGCGGGTTTGGCCATTAAACTGCATTTACTAAGGAAAAGTTAGACTGAGACACCTTTGCCATTATGTCGAGCAAAAAAAAAAAAGTTTTAGGTGTTAATCTGGTTAAATTTCGAAGAACTACAACAGCAAGTCCTCCTGTGCGCACTCCTGCAGCTGGCAATCGATTTTCGGCACAACACAGGCCCACATTTCCCGGGGGTCAAAAGTGACGTGTAATAAATGTGATGTATAGTCCGAAGCAACTTATTTATGCTTTTTTCCTCTTCGTGATGCATTTTTTGACTGATGTGGTTTACTCTGGAGCAACATTTAGTGCGGAAAATATGGTACTAACAATGTCTAAAGGCTATTGTAAAAGAAGTTTAGAACAAGTTTTTATGTTGTTAAAGCAGAGTGGGAATATAAAATTTAATATTAGGAGAAGTCCAGTCACCACTCGGAGAAAGTATTTTGTCACATGATGTAATGAAAATCCAAACGTTTTAGTTCCTGCTCTCACGCTTTCAGTGACTCACTTGCTGCTCTTGTTGCCTAATGGGGCCGGAAACGTTGCGTTGCGCCTGCATCATCTGCTGCTGGATTTGTAAACGCTGGTATGCCTGAACAGAAGGAACAAACCATTACATGAAATAAACAAACAGAGATGCTTTTACTGACTGTGTTTTGAAATGTTAACAACTGTGCAGAAATCAGGTGAGCTCAGTGTTCGGTAGAAGAGGCAGCTTTACCATTTGCAGTTGCTGGAGTTGATACAACAAGTTCATTTGTTGAGGGTTTATTGGTGAGGTTAAAAGTGCAGGATTTAGACCAATTTTTTTTTGCTGCAAACTGCAAGAGCTGTGCTTGGACCTGGCCAGACAGGAGACAAGACAAGAAATAAACGGAGAGAGGCGAGAAGACAGACATTTAAATGACAACAGCGGCCCCTAGTGGCAGCATCAACAATGTGATTGTGATGAAATCTTTTCACCATGCTATGTTAATTACTGCATACCGTCTGTTAACCAGTAATGTATGTATTTTAATGACCTACAGTCTGCGTGTGACTACCTGAGGGGAGAGAAACTGAGGCACTTGAGCACGTAGACTAGGCTGGGAGGAGCTGAGCGGTGGCACTGGTGGCTGAGGAGGCTGCTGCTGCTGCATGGCCCGGGTTTGTGCTGCTCCACTGCCGCCAAACATTCCACTGGCTATCTGAAAACACCAAACAGCAACATTAAAGCTCCAGTTACATTCTGTCCACACAGCACTGGTACATCATTTTATTACTAAGAACTGAAATGGATAATATCCTGTCCCAAAACAATAAAAAAAAAAATTAGTTCACATCTTTATCACTCCTAGGCTGAACTATTGCATTTATTTATTCTCATGATGTCCACTAAACTCTTGAGGTGGGGGAGTTCTGATAAGGATTAGGAGAGATCATATGTCTCCAGTTAATTTCAGAATTCAACATCTTACTTCTAACATACAAAGCCCTCAACAACCTAGCTCCATCTTATATTACAGGACTTATTGTTTCATATTTTCCAAACAGAGCACTTCAGTCTCAGATTGCAGGTTCACTTGTGGCTCCCAGAGTTTCTAAAAGTACAATGGGAGGCAGAACTTTCAGTTATCATTCTCCTCTCTTGTGGAACCAACTTCCAGTTTCTGTCTGTGAGGCTGACACATTTTCTACTTTTAATATTAGCCTGAAGTCGTTCCTATTTGATAAATCCAATAGTTAGGGTAGGCTTGGGTTTACTTTATTATTATTTAAAATATATATATATACAGTATTTTTACAAACTGAATTCCAAAAAAGTTGGGACACTAAACAAATTGTGAATAAAAACTGAATGCAATGATGTGGAGATGGCAAATGTCAATATTTTATTTGTAATAGAACATAGATGACAGATCAAAAGTTTAATCTGAGTAAATGTAACATTTTAAAGGAAAAATATGTTGATTCAAAATTTCAGTGTCAACAAATCCCAAAAAAGTTGGGACAAGTAGCAATAAGTGGCTGGAAAAAGGAAATTGAGCATATAATGAACAGCTGGAAGACCAATTAACACTAATTAGGTCAATTGACAACATGATTGGGTATAAAAAGAGCTTCTCAGAGTGTCAGTGTCTCTCAGAAGCCAAGATGGTAAGAGGATCACCAATTCCACCATTGTTGTGCAGAAAGATAGTGCAGCAATACATAATTTATAATAATAATAATAATAATAATAAATTCAATTTATACCGCACTTTTCATTAATAAAAATCTCAAAGTGCTACAACAATAAAACAAGTGATAAAATCAAATAAAATCAATAATGGTATCAACTAAGATTAAAGACAGAATCATGTGGAGGCAGAATAGGCCTGCTTAAAAAAATAAAATAAATAAATAAAACAAGTGATAAAATCAAGTAAAATCAATAATACTATCAACCAAGATCAAAGATAAAATCATGCGGAGGCAGAATAGGCTTGCTTAAAAAGAAAAGTCTTTAAACCGCTTTTAAAGTCAACCAGTGACTGTGGAGCTCTCAGGCAGTCAGGGAGGGAGTTCCATAGGCGGGGGGCAGCCACACAGAATGCCCTGTCTCCCATGGTCCTTAATTTGGTTCGTGGAATGTGAAGTAGATTACTGTTCTGTGATCGTAGAGACCGGGTGGATGAATATGGTGCAAGAATGTCCTTTAGATAGTCAGGTGAAGTTCCATGTAAGCATTGATGTGTAATGAGAGCAGTTTTGTATTGAATTCTGTAGGTGACAGGAAGCCAATGGAGGTTATGGAGAATGGGTGTAATATGTTCAAATTTACGAGCTCTCAATAAAATCCTTGCTGCACTGTTTTGAATATATTGAAGTTTCTGAAGGTTTTTGCCAGGGATTCCAATAAACAGGGAGTTGCAGTAGTCGAGCCTGGAGGAGACAAAGGCATGGACGAGTTTCTCAGCATCGGAAAAAGTCAGAGATGGGCGAAGTCTGGAGATGTTTCGAAGATGGAAGAAGCAAGTTTTAAACAGATGCTTAATGTGAGTTTCAAATGTAAGATGAGAGTCCATTTTTATTCCAAGATTTGTAACAGAGGTGGAGAGGGGGATGTCTTGACCAGAGAAGGAGATTGTTGTTAAAGTTGATGTTTGTATCTGGTGAGGGGTGCCAATCATTATGGCCTCAGTCTTGGAGCAGTTTAATTGAAGAAAGTTCTGATTCATCCATGCCCTTATTTCCTCCAGGCAGGCAGAGAGGGCAGTGAGTGAAG
>JBBPBX010032261.1:8796-33989 GCA_038048925.1 Garcialebias charrua | reverse complement strand
GAAAGGTTCGTGAATGAGGGCCAATGAGAAGAGGTGACCGGACCCTGAGGAAGATTGTGTAGAAGGGCCGATTCCAGACCTTGGGGGACCTGCAGAAGCAGTGGACTGAGTCTGGAGTAGAAACATCCAGAGCCACCGTGCACGGGCGTGTGCAGGAAATGGGCTACAGGTGCCGCATTCCCCAGGTCAAGCCACTTTTGAACCAGAAACAGTGACAGAAGCGCCTGACCTGGGCTACAGAGAAGCAGCACTGGACTGTTGCTTAGTGGTTCAAAGTACTTTTTTCGGATGAAAGCAAATTTTGCATGTCATTCGGAAATCAAGGTGCCAGAGTCTGGAGGAAGACTGGAGAGAAGGAAATGCCAGAAGTCCAGTGTCAAGTACACATAGTCAGTGATGGTCTGGGATGCCATGTCAGCTGCTGGTGTTGGTCCACTGTGTTTTATCAAGGGTAGGGTCAATGCAGCTAGCTATCAGGAGATTTTGGAGCACTTCATACTTCCATCTGCTGAAAAGCTTTATGGAGATGAAGATTTCATTTTTCAGCATGACCTGGCACCTGCTCACAGTGCCAAAACCACTGGTAAATGATTTACTGACCATGGTATTACTGTGCTCAATTGGCCTGCCAACTCTCCTGACCTGAACCCCATAGAGAATCTGAAAGTTATGTACCATAACTCATGTTCCCTGAAGGAAGGGAACGAGGTGCAACATACTTGCTATGGGATTTGCGCCCCGCGCGATTACCTGAAGGAATACAATCACGCCTTTTACGGCAGGGGGCGTCACCCCGCGTCAGAGGTACCGCCTTTCAGGTACTTAAGCGACTGACGCCCCTCCATCTTTCTCAGAAATTGCACTTCACCGAGCTTCCAGCATTGAAAAGGGCCAGCTATGTTGCACCTCGTTCCCTTCCTTCAGGGAACATGAGTTATGGTGCATAACTTTCAGTTCCCTTTCAGTTCGGTCTCTCGGTGCAACATACTTGCTATGGGAACGTAATTCATTCACGCCCTTGAAATGCTCAGCAAAATGCATGTGAGAACCTCCATCCTAAGGGACGGGCATCTCTTAGCTGCTTACTACAAGGAATGCAGAGAGCAGATGCCAAGAGGAAGAAAGGCCAAATGTGAAAGACATTCATGATGTCTCACATGACCTATTAATATACAGTATATAACACTAACTAGGAACAGCCCAAACGTGCTCCAGTAGTTTGAGTACTCATCGACTCCTGTTTCTCTTTTCTTTGGGCAGGAGGAGCAATGTTTTCCTCCTCTGATATTGTTTTCACGGCTCGACTGACAATTGGAGCCCATCCTGATGTAGGAGATCAGACAAGGAGAGGGGAAACCTTTCCATTCTACGTCTCCGAGGCAAAAAAAAATAAACATCAAGGGGAACCCTTGTGAATGTTTTTGCTGCTTGTGTCGGGACAAAGCAACCAAAGCCTTAGGCTTTCAGCCAGTACCTTTCAGAGGCCAGGCTGAGAGTTGCCACAACTCTGGATGTGGGTGTATAAGTTGTCCACGTGCCTGAGTCAGTAGGTCCCTATTAGGAGGCAATTGCCATGGTGTCCTTGACAACATTGAGCTCAACTCCAGGAACCACGGTTTCTGTGGCCATCTGGGAGCTATGAGGATCAAGGAGAGGGCTCCCCGCCTTACCCGTTCCAATATCTCCCCGATCAGAGGGACAGGTGGGAAAGCATAGTAGAGCACCCCTGCTGGCCAATCATGTGCCAGAGCATCTATTCCCAATGGAGCATTTGTCTCCTTCAGGGAGAAATAGAGGTCACAGTGTGAGCTAACTCTGCAGGCGAACAAGTCCACAGAGGCTCTGCCGAAACGTGACCATACCTGTTCCACGATCCGTGTGTTCAGGCTCCATTCCGATGCCAACAGAGGCCCTCTTGAGAGGGCGTCTTCTCCATAATTCAGATTACCAGGGACATGAGTTGCCCTAAGTGACAGAACTCTTGGAGCACACCACGTGAGCATCCTCTGCGTCAGATCAAGGAGGGCCCGGGATCTCGTCCCTCCTTCTCTGTTGATGAAAGACACCGTGGTCTTTTCTGATTTTACCAGGATATTATATCCGGCAACCAGACCTTTACTGAAGAAGTATTTTAATGACAGGAATACGGCCAGTAGTTCTGATGGAGGATTTTTAAACACCTTCACCTTCAACACGAACCACACAAGAAGAGAGACAAGAATTAATTTTCAGAGCAGCAGACTTTGAAAATGGGAGATCACCTCAAGACACTTTGAAACATGTTTCAAAAGTGTTTGAGATCAAATCCAAATTGGAAAGTGCGTACTGGCTTTTTATTCTCTCAAAGGTTGGACAATAATGAGTAACAAGATGACAGTTTCAGATAGCACATGGAAAACGTGGCAGTGTAAAAACAAACAATAACGTAATGTTAAAACCTTATCTGTGATTAAAACATGAGTGTGGCAATGCCAAAAGAAACAATAACGTAATGTAAAAACCTTATCTGTGATTAAAACATGAGCTGGCCAAATCAGTGTTTTTGTTCTGTGTGCAGGAAGCAACAAGTTATGTTCTTCAGAGATGTTTTGTTTCATACAGAAAGACTTTTAGTAAAGCAAACTGGTTAATGATTCATCTCATGATGATGATTGATCATGAATGATTCATCAGAATACATTAAAGTAATAAGTTTTAAATGATCAATGTTTGAATTCTCTAACATATCCGTCCTCTTTATCATTTAAACTGGTTACAACTTAATCAGATGAAACGATCATTGAGGCGCACAGCAAAAATGAGTTCTTTATGAACTAAGGTCCTTTATGGACTCAAACCAAAAGAAAAACAACAAAAAATGAGAAAAAGAATCACTCTGCATTTTCTTTTTAGGCTAATTCATCATGTTTTTCAGACATGGTACTACACAAATAAAAAGAAGGCAATTGTCAGGATTGGAGTGCAGATTCTCAGCAGGAGGTGCCACCATGGTCCGGAGGTGAACCATGACCATGGGTTGAAAGGGTCTGTTCCTTTAGTCCCACTCTCAACATAGTTCGCTCAGATCGTGCAAAGCATCGTGGATGTCTCCTCCTGTTCCTGATTCGTCTGGGATGTAGGTACAGCACGATTCGCCAATAATTTTACACACGCCTCCTCATGATGCAGTCAGGAGGTTGAGAATGTCAGTTTTGTAGGATCATCTCTCCCATTGCTTTCAGCTCTCCCAGAGTTCCATTTGCTGATTTGTAGGTGTCGTCGATGAGGCGGGGAGGGCATACCTGTTGATTCCAACCGACTCCTACCCATGGGAAAAGGCTCTGGAAGAACTTTTCCCCTCCATTCCAGATCTTGAATTCCCATGGGACGCCGGTGCTGGTGTTGAGCCCTCCCCATCTTGTTATCTCAGGCATTGCAGAGCGTTTTGTCCTGTGAGCTGAGGGTGTCAGTAGCTTCCTCAGCACAGGCGTCGGGTTGGATAGGGGGACCAAAGCACAAAGGCCCCCCCAATTAGGTGGCAATGCTGTATAGGCTCTGTGTCCACACAAGAAATACCAGTCAGTTAAAACACGAGAGCCTTTGTCACCTGGCACTGCAATGCTACGGTGGTGGTTTCTTGTCGTCCTCTTGTTGGGTTGCTGATGTTGAAAGTCCTTTGTTCAAGGAGGTGTGTGCAATCGATGACATCTTCTGACTCGAGGCAGTTGGCGTTTTCATCCCAAAACGCTTGGCGGCAGATGTGTCATGGTGATCAGTTCAGGCAGTTTGATGGGCGTCCTTCACTTCATCAGACAGTGATTTTGTGTAGTCTTGTTTTGCCCAGCTGCCTGTTCCTGGGTGGGTGCTTAGTCCATATAGGCACGCTTGTTGTTCTTTGGGCACAGTAGCAGGTTGCAAACCTGAATTGTAGGTGGCATAGGGTAGATGAGCACAGACATAGCAGTTAGTAGTTTTTCCTTCATAAGCAGTTTTGTTCATCAGTTGCCACCATAGGTTGGTGCTGTAGTCATGGGGGTGTTCAGATCTCAGCAGATCGGTGATATCGCCGTTCACTATGTAACTTGCTTCCATTGTTGCTAGGTATACAGAAATACTAGAAACCTAAATCCTAACAGAGCAGGGATCTTTAAGTTCTTCACTGGTTTTGAGATGACGGTCACTAAAAGAACCGCCCCCTTTGTACACCCGGCTTCCCCTCTGCTCCAATGACTTAAGGGTCTAGTATTTCTGCAATTTACAGTGACTGAGATGTATCCAACTGGGTCGTTCAGCAATCTTCACAGCAGAGGGTGTACTCAGTAGTACTTGGTATGGACCTTCCCAGCGTGGACTGGCCCAAGTTTTTCTTTTGATGATTTTGATGAAGACCCAGTCACCAGGTTTTACTGTCACTTCCTGTGGGGACAGAGAATCAGAAGACAGTAAATTTGTCCTGAACACTTCTTTTTCTCTAAGTTTTTTTTTTTTTTTTTCATGTAATCGGAAAAGAGGCATCCTGTATGGTCTGCCATGGATTATTTCAAACGGAGTCAGACCATTGGGTGTTGGAGTGATTCTCATATATAACTTAACAAGGTCTAGGCATTCTGGCCATGGACGTTTTGTCACGACTCGGGGAACCCAGAGTTGTACGAGACCAGAAAGGACAAGATACAGTTAGCAGGAATAGTGATGTTTTATTATTTACAGTGCAATTATTTACAGTGGTTCATCTCTTGGAGATCCTAGGGAAGAGAGGGTTGGATCAGTGGAGTCCACTGGCAGCGTTCGTATCGTGATTGTTTTGTGTTTCCTTACAGATGAGGTGCTGAGCGTGGGTGAGATCCACCAGAGATCACCAGAGACAGAATCCAGGGGAATAGTCGGTACAGGTTTGATGGGCGTGTGGCTGGAAGGCAAGGCACGGAGGACTGGAACCTGGACCACGGGAACTCGGAACCAAACAGGAGTCGAGGAGACAGGATGACGTAAACAGGAATCAATGCTTCAGCGATGAGTCACACTAGACTGCAGCCTTAAATAGTGGAAGGTCCTCATCAGAAGGATGGCCGCCAGCTGGTGGAAATCAGCGGCCAATCAGGAGGCAGTGTCGCAGGCAGTGGAACTCATCACAGTTTTGTGTTATCCATGGTCTTTCTTTCAAAGAATTCAATAAATCCAAAGCTGAACAAACATTCACAACTTCCTGGTCTTCGACAGAACTGGAGTTGTGAGTGTTATCAACTATTCATGCATTATAATCGTCTCTGTTATCGGAGCGGTTTCTTGCAGCAGGAAATGCTTCTCTGTGAGCAAATTCTCTTCTGTTTGGTTGATCTAAATCTTTCCTGCAGTCACGTGCAAGATGTCCGATCTCGCCACACCTCCAGCAGTCGTCAGGATTATATTGTCGGGGACGGTCATACTGTGGTTTGTATCTGCTAAACCCACGGCCTCTTGGTCTCATGCGTCTACCTCTGTTGCTGTTTCTCATAGGAGCATTGTAATATATTTCTGAGTCTGGGTCATTACTGTAAAACACATTTGTGTTGTTGTTTGGGTTATCTCCTGTTTTCTTTTTCAGCACTTTCTCAGCATGACGTGCCCATTGCATAAAAACCTCAACAGTACAAGTGTCCAGTTCTACAAAGTGTTTCTTTATCCAACCTGAAATGTTTGGAGTACAAGATTGTAGCAGACCGTTCTTCAGCTGTTGTTGATAAGCTGAGGTTGGCTCGTCATTGTGATTGATACCGCTATAAATTTTGAAATCCTTTTCATATCTTAATTTAAAATCATCGACATCTTCCCCTTGTTTTTGTTTGATTGCAGAGAGTGCAGCATAATCAGCTTTTCGTTTGAAAACTGTGCACACTCTACCACAAAGAGCATCCCACTGTTGCTTGTAACGTCCAGTTAGGTGGTTTGGGGTTGTTATATCATAGGGGAGGGGGGCCCCATCATTTCCCCTGCCAGTGTAGTCACCACGCACTCGGGCCCAATGTTTTCCCAAAGACGACTGGGCTGCTTCCCCGGTCTCATGACCATTAAGGCGATAGGAATGTATAATACCTTCCATATCCATGATCCACATTTCAGGATCCTCCAAATGACTGCTAACTCCCTCTACAGCCTTTCTGGCCTCTTCGAGGGTCCATGGCCTGAAAACTAAAGCATGTTGCGGGTTGCCCTTTATATCTGCAGCTGGATTCATGACTTGTATCAGAGGGAAAGCATTTGAAGAGGGGCAAGGAGGTTGTGAAGTGGAAGACTGCATCTTTGACATTTTTCTAGTGACAACGTGGTTATCTGTTTTGGCCTCTGACGATATGCTTAGTTTGGCAAGTTCATCGATAGGATAAACGGATGGTGTTTGGGTTGAAAATGAGGCCCCCGTTGTATCATAAGAGGGAGGGCGACTCACAGATATTGTTTCGTTGTCTTCAGGTTTAACAAACATCGTGTCAGTCATTTGTTTTTGTTGCAGTTTGGCCTCCTTAGATGTTTTTATCTCTTCACACCTAATTATTGATTCATAATGCCAGATTTTAGCAATTGCCAATTGGTGTTCTATTTTTTCTTTTTTCTTGCCTTTGTTTAGAATAATTTGGTTTTGCAGGACAGAAATAAGTGTTTTCCAGGTGTCTACTTTAAGGTTGGGTAATATCTCATATTTTGCCCTCCATTCTTTGACATATTTAACCGATTCTGGATGTTTCTGGCTCATGAATCTTGAATCTTTCGTGTTTGTTTCTGCTCCTGTAGGAGATTTTTTACTTCTATTATTTCCCATGACTGTCAGATATGTTAGTTATATAATTTACAAGTGCCAAGTTTTTATTGTTTATTATTTTTATTTTTATTTTGTATTCGAGCCTCTAAAAACTTAAATTATCGTCTAAAAAAGGTAAATTAATCTGCAAATGTAGTAGCGATGTTTGGCCACTACGGGTCCTTCTTCGACAACTATTTAGCACGGTGTCTTTACAGGAAGAAGGAGGGGACTTTACTTTTTTCTCTTTCCGGTCGACGTGTAAAGACGACGTCAGACTTTAGCCTGGTCGTCCAAAAGATGTGTTTAAAATCGGTAAGTGGATTTCCCAACTTCTTTTTGCAGAGAAAATACAATTTTGAAACGTCCGGTTTCTACCGTTATGATGACCTATTTACGGATTTTAGACGGGTGAATGTAGCGTCGTAGTTACGCTAACTGTGTTAGCCACGGTAGCTTTCAGTGAGCGACCCCAAAAACATAATTTTTTAGCTGATTAAAGTCTGATCGGTTCGCATTAGGTTTTTAACACACGAAATGTGATCCTGTCCTCTTGCTTCTGCGAAATAATTTGGATTTTTTGTCGTTAACTAATAATCGGAACGCAAACGAACAGCTATGCTAACGCCAAAACAAATGCAAAAATGTTCGAATTCCACGTTTGTTTAAGCTTAAAACCTAAAGTATTTGGATTAGAATTTTATATACAAGATCAATCGATTTCTCAAATTTTAGTAAACGAAGTTACAGTTCGGTTCACGTGTTTTAATAGTGTTCAGTTTAATTCTCAGTGTTTGTGTTGTAAACTTTGTGGTGCTGAATAAATAAATAAAAAATAAACCTGGTATCTTCATTTTCACAGCACGTTACGCACTGTTTAAAAAACGTAACGAGTCCAGATAGATACTGTAGTTCAGATAAATTTAAACATCTCCCACGCCAACATAAATACTGTTTATTATTGTTAAACTGTTATATTTTGCAGCGTGACACGTGAAAATGTCCGCATGCCCACTGTCCGCGCGTGCGAGCTGCGCGCATGTGGTTGACACAAAAGATCAGCAGGAGATGTTTACATTATCAGCGGGGGGTCAGCGAAAAAGATCCGCCCTGAGAGCTGGATCAGGAAAGTATCGGAGTCAAAAAGGGGGGCCAGCAGCGTCGTGTAGGCGATAAGCAAAGACGCAAAGAGAAAGTAGCGGTTCCACTCAAAATATGCGCCGTGTAAACAGGGCCTAAAACAGTTACAAAAGCCGTTTACGCATTGGCCAGCCCTCAATGGCCCGGGGCTCCCCTGGGTGGCTCTGGGCCACCCGCGTTCATTACGCATTTGCCGCAAAGCCGCCTTGAAGTGGGTGGGCAGTTCTCTGGAAGTGGGTGGGGTGCTCTCTTCACGTGGGTGGAGTGTTCGTGTTTTAAGAGAGGAGACTCGGCAAAAAAAAAATTGTTAGCTGGATATATATATATTAGTGTTTCTGCGTTTAATTTTTGTTAATAACTGATCACAAATCAGCTTATGTTACAACGTAAATAACACGAAGCGCACACCCATTTCCGCCTTTCAGCGCGACCTGAATGTCATTAAACAGCATTAAACAATAACTAATATTGTCTAACTGTTGCGCGCAGCCAGGGTTTTAAAATATAACGAATAATCTCTAACTTTTACGTGCAGCTAAAATGTCAAGAGGAGTGATTGCTATATGGGCAAGTTGGACACCTGAAAATTCAGTCCGTCCGGATAGCTCAACGAGTTAATGCATTGTCGTTTTGACCGGGAGAAGTGGGTTCGCTTCCCGCCTGGGACAAAGTTATTTTACTTTTTTTTTCTCTTTATTCACATTTTCTTTTAAATAAAAAGGAGTTTGTTTGGTTAACAAACTCCTTTTTATTTAAAAGAAAATGTGAATAAAGAGAAAAAAAAAGTAAAATAACTTTGTCCCAGGCGGGAAGCGAACCCACTTCTCCCGGTCAAAACGACAATGCATTAACTCGTTGAGCTATCCGGACGGACTGAATTTTCAGGTGTCCAACTTGCCCATATAGCAATCACTCCTCTTGACATTTTAGCTGCACGTAAAAGTTAGAGATTATTCGTTATATTTTAAAACCCTGGCTGCGCGCAACAGTTAGACAATATTAGTTATTGTTTAATGCTGTTTAATGACATTCAGGTCGCGCTGAAAGGCGGAAATGGGTGTGCGCTTCGTGTTATTTACGTTGTAACATAAGCTGATTTGTGATCAGTTATTAACAAAAATTTAACTCAGAAACACTAATTCAGCTAACAATTGTTTTAGGGGTTTCTCGTTTCTGTAGTTAAATTTGAATGAAATTCAACCCTCGCGCTGAGGTTGTTTGAATGAGTCCCGCCCCTGCTGCAAACAACGAATCAAATGAGAGCAGTACATGACGTGAAACTAGCCCTGTCGGGCTCGGCTCGATGGAACCACGGTGAAGATGGTTCCAGAACAAGGGTGGATCCCGGGCGGAAAAGGTAAATGCGAAGACGCCGAACCCGGGTTAGAAGCTGGGAGAGCCGGGGAGGGCCGGCCAATGCGTAAACGGCTAAAGACAGCTTCTGCCATCCAAAGAGCACAGGGCTGATGTTCAAGGTTCAAGTTTTTTTTAATTTTCATTTGCATCACATGTGGTACATGAGGTGGAATAAAATTGTGTATTCAAGGTCCCAGTTACCCCCCCTCCCAAGAAAGAAAAAAAAAAAGTATAAAAAAATCTATAAGGATCTAAGATAAACACTAATGCCCTTTTTGCACTGCTCTTACTCAGCCCCAACTCTACTCAGCCCGCCACAGAAAGATCCCTGTTACACTAGAACTTTTTAGCTGATTCGAGGCTGATTTGTACGGAAGCGTATTGCATTCAACCATGAATTTTTTTTTGAGCTTATGTAGTAAAAACGTGATAATTATGTAGTAAAAACGTGATACTAAGTAGTAAAAACGTGATACTATGTAGTGAAAATGTGATACTATGTAGTGAAAACATGATAATTATGTAGTAAAAACGTGATCATTATGTAGTTAAAACGTGATATTATGTAGTGAAAACATGATAAGTTTAGATGTAGGATGCACGCAGGATGTTAGGAGGCTTGGTCCCTTGAAATATAAGGTAAACCCAAGTAGAGCAACATATCTCCAGTAGCACACTGTGAACGCATCTGCCTTCCACTCAAAGGACCCGAGTTCAAATCTGACCTGGGTTGAAGTTATTTTGCTTTTTTTATTTATTGTATTTTGCTTTTGTTTTTTTATTGGATAAATAAAATAAAAAAGCAGTTTGTGTTAACCACAGGCATATTAAGTCTATGGTGTTAACCGGTTCGACATTAGCGGCGTATCCACACCTTCTCTTTCAGAAGAGACAGGCGGTCACGTGGTTCACGCAGCAGTACAGGTAGTCCCCGATTTACGAGCGAGATCCGTTACAACGAGGCGCTCGTAAACCGGAAATCTCGTAATTTGGAACGGTTGCCATGTCTCTCGTAAGTCCGGAATTTCGCTCGTAAATTGGAACGGTTTCGCTAGCGCGACTACAAACACTCGTTTTTCATCAAAAAACTGCTTATGAGTGCATAAAAATGATCGGAAACGTGTGTCCATATGTTTAGCTAACTAACTGTGGTGAAAAAACACATGAAAACTCAGTATTTTTTGCGTTTTTTCCAAAAATTCGCCAGCTCGTAAGTCTGGAACCTCGTAGATCAGAGCGCTCGTAATTCGGGGACTACCTGTAGTTCCAAGCAGCTCGTCGCTGCCAGTCAGTTTGACAGGAATGAAACACTAACCTATATTCTCCTGAGAAGTTCCAATTTCTACAACAGTAGTAGTTAAAACTTGATATTATGTAGTGAAAACGTGAAAAGTTTAGATGCAGGATGCACGCAGTATGTTAGGAGGCTTGGTCCCTTGAAATATAAGGTAAACCCAAGTAGAGCAACATATCTCCAGTAGCACACTGTGAACGCATCATTCAGCAATTTTTTATTTATTTTTTATTTCATATTTTTTATTAAATATGATAATGTCGTAAATTCGGAACCTCGTATGTCAATGTCGTCGTAAGTTGGGGACCACCTGTATTTACTGGTCTTTCTAAAAAAATCCAATGCTGCTGCCTGAGTCTAGACAAATACCAAGAGAGTTGATCATTTTAGTCCAGTTCTGAGGTCTACTGAGGTCCTGTTTCTCAGAGAATTGACTTTAAACTTGTTGCTGGTTCACAAAGCACTAAACAGTCTATGTCCAAAATACACCTCTGATCGTCATGAACAGTCAAGAATCTGAACCAAAGTGCTCTCTATGCCCAGAGTCAGAACCAAAAATGCAGAAGCTGCATTCAGCTTTTATGCACCAAATATGTGGAATCAAACTCCCAAAAAACTTCCTGACAGGTCAGACAGTTGGTTTCCTTTAAAACAAATTTGAAAACCATCCTCTTCACTGCTGCCTTTGATTAAAGCAAACAGTTACTTCATGTGGGTTTTTATATTCCTTTATATTTGATTTCTGTTTGTAACCAGAGCTGGTTTTTATTTGTTCTTTCTTTAAGCATCTGTAATTTTACATTTTTATTTTTCTATATGCATTTGCTGTTCTTTTGCACTTTGTCAAAATGTTTTCTACCAGCTGCTAATGAGCTGTCCAAAGGTGAATAACTAGGCATAGTGTTAGAGCAGCAATCACTGGGTGCATGTTGAACATTCAAAAGACCAAGTGGTTTATAAAGATTACTGATGCTGTTAAATGGGTTTTCGTGAGAAATATGATTATACATACATTGTTTACATTTTAATATAATCATTATTTGTATTTCTCCTGTCTGTTTACATTGGTACTTAAAGTTCTGGTATCTTGGTTGTCAGTGCCACAGTCTTGTGGCCCTGAGGTTGTGGGTCTGAGCCCAGGTTGTGTCGGGAAGGGCATCCCGGTGTAAAACAAATTGCTAAATCCTTCATTCAAGTTTGCTCACGGTGGTGACCCTTGAAGAAGGGAGCAGCCAAAAGAAACTTAAGTTACTATTTGGACTAAATAGTAACTTTTGCAATAATCATTCAACCCTAGTTACTATATCATGTGAAGTATAGGTTCTTGAAAGGTTTTTGGTTTAAACTACTTGAGTACCTGTAACTACCGTAATAATTTGGCATGCAGTTGTCTGATATTTTAGCTATGGATTTCCAGTGAAAACGCAATCTAAATTACTTTAGTTCTCACATTGGTCTTAAATGACATCTCCTTTATTGTACTGCAAGTCTGATGTTGAGGATGGAGCCACGGAGTCTCTGTCATCAATCACTTTCTCGTAGCATATCAACAAAAATAAATGCTTTTTATTTCTTTGCACATTTGTTTGGTAATATAAAGATATAAATTTAGGTAGTTTTTTTCCACTTTTAATACTATTAACAGTTGTTGCTATCAAAGTCTCATCACCATAGCTGCAGGTTACAACATAAGCCGTTTTCGCATTGGCCAGCCCTCAGTGGCCCGGGGCTCCCCTGGGTGTCTCTGGGCCACCCGCGTTCATTACGCATTTGCCGCAAAGCCGCCTTGAAGTGGGTGGGCAGTTCTCTGGAAGTGGGTGGGGTGGTCTCTTCACGTGGGTGGAGTGTTCGTGTTTTAAGAGAGGAGACTCGGCAAAAAAAAAATTGTTAGCTGGATATATATATATTAGTGTTTCTGCGTTTAATTTTTGTTAATAACTGATCACAAATCAGCTTATGTTACAACGTAAATAACACGAAGCGCACACCCATTTCCGCCTTTCAGCGCGACCTGAATGTCATTAAACAGCATTAAACAATAACTAATATTGTCTAACTGTTGCGCGCAGCCAGGGTTTTAAAATATAACGAATAATCTCTAACTTTTACGTGCAGCTAAAATGTCAGGAGGAGTGATTGCTATATGGGCAAGTTAGACACCTGAAAAATCAGTCTGTTCGGATAGCACAACGAGTAAATGCGTTAACGTTTTGACCGGGAGAAGTGGGTTCGCTTCCAGCCTGGGACAAAGTTATTTTACTTTTTTTTCTTTTTATTCACATTTTCTTTTAAATAAAAAGGAGTTTGTTTGCAAACTCCTTTTTATTTAAAAGAAAATGTGAATAAAGAGAAAAAAAAAGTAAAATAACTTTGTCCCAGGCTGGAAGCGAACCCACTTCTCCCGGTCAAAACGTTAACGCATTTACTCGTTGTGCTATCCGAACAGACTGATTTTTCAGGTGTCTAACTTGCCCATATAGCAATCACTCCTCCTGACATTTTAGCTGCACGTAAAAGTTAGAGATTATTCGTTATATTTTAAAACCCTGGCTGCGCGCAACAGTTAGACAATATTAGTTATTGTTTAATGCTGTTTAATGACATTCAGGTCGCGCTGAAAGGCGGAAATGGGTGTGCGCTTCGTGTTATTTACGTTGTAACATAAGCTGATTTGTGATCAGTTATTAACAAAAATCAAACGCAGAAACACTAATTCAGCTAACAATTGTTTTAGGGGTTTCTCGTTTCTGTAGTTAAATTTGAATGAAATTCAACCCTCGCGCTGAGGTTGTTTGAATGAGTCCCGCCCCTGCTGCAAACAACGAATCAAATGTGAGCAGTACATGACGTGAAACTAGCCCTGTCGGGCTCGGCTCGATGGAACCACGGTGAAGATGGTTCCAGAACAAGGGTGGATCCCGGGCGGAAAAGGTAAATGCGAAGACGCCGAACCCGGGTTAGAAGCTGGGAGTGCCGGGGAGGGCCGGCCAATGCGAAAACGGCTATAGTGTATTGTGCTTCTCTTAAGTAATGATCTCTTTGGGTATAACTTTAAAGTAGCATTAGTAGATACACCCGTTTGTTGCCCTCAACCATTTACCTGTACTTAAATTAATATGTTTTCTTCTTTCTTTTTTTTAAGCCAGCTTTTTGTTCTGGTCTAAAGCCCTTTTATGATTTACTTTAGTGTTAGAGTTGCCATTTTTCCCCATGGCTGCCTTCCTGCACATTATTGCTAGATGTTTGCTCCTCTTTTTCCTTTGACATCAGCCTGCACACTTCTCCTGCTCCGGTGGAATATTCAACATTTTGCTGGATGATTAACACAAGTAATAATCGGTGTGAGGACTAATGGCCTTCACAAAGGGTGTGTGTCAGTCTGTAGTGTGTGTGTGTGTCTTCCCCCTGTATTTCTAATTAATGTGAATACTGATAGTCTGGGCCAAAGTGATAAATTAGTCTGGTTAAAGAAGAAATTGTCTTTCTGCTCCCATTTTCTTGCCAACTGCTTTCACCTTTTTTCCACTGCTGTTACAACTGTTTTTTACTTTTTCCCTGACTTACTCCTCCACCCGTTTGCTCCTGTTCTCGCTCTCCCCCGCCCCCAACACACTCACGGCTCCATTTTACATCAGCTGTAGCCAAGCTAGCAGCTGTTGCAAATCGAAGGAGAGAAACATTAACTTCTTCACTTTTTCTCTGAACCTTGTTTATAACCTTGCTCTTTGTTGTCATGTCTGTTGTTATTCACAGATGTAGTTCTCAAGAGATAGGATCCCAGCTGAACACCCACCCCCTTGCCCACACACGCACACTATCATTTTGTGCAGTTTAAACAGCATCCTTCCTCTCCTCTCTTCTTTGCAAAGATTAAGCTTTTGTGTGCAGCAGAACAGGGTGTGCAGTAGTTTGTAGGAACAGTGGATGGACTGGTGTGCATATAAACACAGAGGAACTTGACTGCGTGCCTGAGTGCTGTTTTGTGTCAAACAGTTAATCTCCCATGTGACAATCATAATCTGGTTAAAGCAGACAGCTACATTAGACCTCAAGGCTGTATGATCTCAGGATGTTTGGAAGCTGGCTGCATGATAAACTACAGTGTTACTTAGTTGTATACTAGACCAAATAGTTAAATATTAGACCAAGTATCCCTGACCGGCGCTATTGTACTTGAGAGTTGGAGCCAGCACAACTTGTTTATGAGTACAGGTATTGCCATGTAGGGGTGCAAATCTCTGTGTTTGGTGATTTGATTTAGAAACAGTTTTCCATTCAGGAATGATTTTTGATTCAGAAATGATTTTTCTGTTGAAATTATCATAAATTTTGTTTAAATTATGTAATTGACAAGATGAAAAGTTTAAACAGCAATATAAACAAATAGAACATTTATTTAAAATAATAATTTTAGGTTATTTACTGTATCAAATGTTTTTGCATCATTTTATATTTATACCAAAAATGGGAACACATATAAGAGTGAATAAATTCTGTAACTTAAATTACCAGTACTGTATTAGGTTAGCTGCCTGGCTTTTGCTAAATAAAAAACAAATCTAGGAACAAATAATTCATCCATCCATCATCCATTATCTTTACCCACTTCTTCCTTGTCGGGTCACGGAGGTCACTGGTGTCCATGTCCAGCTGTCACTGTGCTACCATAGTGCGTTAACCTTTAACTCAAAATAACATACAGCCTTCACAGTTTTTTTTAAACCATATTGCACTAACGTTTGCTATATTTTCAAAACTTAACCTATGGTAATATGAAATATACAGACTTCACAGTTTTATCCATATTGCATTCATTTGGTAAATCTTTTCACACAATTTCAAAACCTCTGTAAGTCTGGACAAAAGCACTTTTGGATAGTATGTCCAGCTGCTTGTTGGATGCTGTCTACTAGGGGTGTAACGGTACACTAAAATCACATTTCGGTTCGGTTCAGTTTCAAGGAGGGCTCGGTTCGGTTAATTTTTGCTACAAGAAAAGACAAAATGAAGATTTACAAAATGTTTATTTTGAAAATCTGTCAAGTAAACAATACGTTTGTATAAAATAAATAAAAGCAACCCATTTGGATGATATTTTAAATAAACGCACTCTACAATGAATAAACTATACTAACAATAATAAAAATCTCAATAAATACAATAACAGTCAGAACCAGAACAATAAGCAGCAACAGACTGTTTACAATCTAACTAATCAAGTTTAAAGTTGTTGTCCAAAAAGACCAACTTGTCCACATTTTCTGCTAAAAGCACAGATCTAGTTACAGTGAATATCTCCAGCGGTGGGGAAAATCATCTCGATAACAACAGTAGCAGCAGTGTGGCTGTTTTTGGCCTCATTACTCACAACCTCTTCTTGGACCTGCTCCCACCCAGGGCCAGATTAACACTTCGCTGTACCCTGGGCAACAATCTTCAAGGACCCTATCATCACAACCCCAGAATCACCAGAATCTGGCAAAATACAGAATGAATTACTATAATATACTTAAAATTCTAACTATCAAGTGTATTTCTATGTATAAAAATCCAAATGCTCATAGAACTAGAAATGCTACAATGTCCTCTTGTTGACACAAATCATCAAAGGTGGGCGCCAGACCGCTAGGGAGCGCTGAAGCGCTAATCCGCTTATAGCGGACCTAAACAATTTGTCAGCGTTATAGCGGATTGACTAACTTTTATAATTCATAAGCGGATTTGCGCTATTTTTATTTAAAATGCAGTACCGCTAATAACTAATTATCTATCAGTAAAAACGAAAAAACTTATTTACGGGCTCTTAAATCAACCGGACGACTGCTCACAGACCATATCCTGTCAGCGCCGGATGTGGTCCGTGACAAAAAAGCGTCCCCCTCAGTCTCTTGGCTAGAGAGAGCGCTCTCTCTATAGCAGTTAGCAGCCAGTGTGTTACTCTGCAGCCTTATTGCTTGTTTTCGAAGAGTCAGACGAAGAGTTTTTAACATGGAGGGTGAACTTATGGATGTTTCTCAGCGGCCTACGCGACGCGTCAGCGCCTCATTTGCCCTCTTCAAAATGGCGACGGCCACAGAAGCAAAGGACTTTACAACAAAACACGGTAAAAACAATTATTTCTTTGCTGAGAAAAAATATATTTCTTAGCTGACTTTATAGCACAAGGTTTTTCTGAGCTTAACCGGTTCACGAAATGGTCAAATCTGCTGGATTTAAAAAAGTAGTTCGCCATTTGCCCTGTTCAAAATGGCGGCCGCGACGGCCACAGAAGCGTAGGACTTTACAACAAAACACGGTAAAAAACAATTATTTCTTTGCTGAGAAAAAATATATTTCTTAGCTGACTTTATAGCGTAAGGTTTTTCTGAGCTTAACCGTTTCACGAAATGGTCAAATCTGCTGGATTTAGAGTCAGAGAGTCAGAGTCAGAGAGTCTTTATTGTCATTTGCACCGCATGTGGTACATGAGATGAAAACGAGATTATGTACACGAGGTCCCAGTTACATCCAACAACAATGAAAGAGAAAAACAGTAATAACATCTAGAACTAACTAAGAAAAGCATCAACTAGTAATACACTAAGCCTAATATAGTGGGAATAAACAGCAGCACGAACATGAGTTTGTATGAGCAGATGGTCACAGATGAATACAGCAACAAGAAAACAGATCAGCATCAGCATGATGTGATATTTTGCAGTGTTTATTTTTTTATTTTATTTTTATTTATTCATGAGTCTAACAGCCTCAGGGTAGAAGCTGTTCCTCAGTCTAGTGGTTCTACATTTGATGCTCCTCAACCTCCGTCCTGAGGGGAGTGGGGCAAAGAGTGAGTGTGCTGGGTGAGTGAGGTCTTTCATGATGCAGGTGGCTCTTTTCCTGCATCTGGAGGTGTAAATGTCTGTGATGGTGGGGAGACTGACTCCAACAGACTTCTGTGCAGCCTTCACCACTCTCTGCAGAGCTTTCCTCTCTTCAACTGTGCAGCCTCCATGCCACACGTTGATGCTGGAGCACAGGATGCTCTCCACTGCACACCTGTAGAAGGAGGTGAGGACTGGGCTGCTCAGACCAGCTCGTCTCAGCCGTCTGAGGAAGTAGAGTCTCTGATGACCTTTCTTGATCAGGCTGGTGGTGTTGTTGCTCCAGCTGAGGTTATCATTCATGTGTACACCCAAGTATTTGTAGCTGGAGACCACTTCCACTGCAGACCCACCTATTTTCAGTGGGGCATGGTTGTGTTTGTTCCTTCTGAAGTCCACAATCATCTCCTTTGTCTTCTTCACATTCATGTGAAGATTGTTCTCTTTGCACCAGCTCTCCAGGTGTTCCACCTCCTGTCTGTAGCTGGACTCATCATTGTTTGTAATGCATCCCACCACCGCTGTATCATCTGCAAACTTAACAATATGACAGCCTGGAAGTGTGGCTGTACAATCATATGTGAGCAGAGTGAACAGAAGGGGGCTCAGCACACATCCCTGAGGAGAGCCAGTGCTGAGGGTTATGGTGGAGGAGGAGAAGTTGTGGATCTTCACGGACTGTGGTCTGTCTGTTAAGAAGTCTAGTACCCAGTTACAAATAGAGGGGCTTAGTCCAAGTGTAGATAGTTTGTCTATCAGAGTTTGGGGGATCATGGTGTTGAAGGCAGATGTGAAGTCCACAAAGAGCAGACGCACGTATGAGTCTTTCTGATCCAGGTGGGTGAGAGCAGTGTGGACCACGGAAGAAATGGCGTCCTCTGTTGATCGGTTCTCACGGTATGCGTATTGATGAGGGTCCTCATTGATGTTGACGGTTGCCTTGATGTGGGACATGACCAGTTTCTCAAAACATTTAGCGACTATCGGGGTGAGGGCCACCGGTCTATAGTCATTCAGACCAGTCACTGTGGAGCTCTTTGGGACTGGGATGATGGTCGCGGTCTTCAGGCAGGTGGGAACTAACTCCAGTGCAAGTGAGGTGGTGAAGATGTCAGCCAGCACCTCACAGAGCTGGTCCGCACATTCCTTCAGAACTTTCCCTGGGATGTTGTCTGGTCCGGTTGCTTTATGAGGATTAATCTTTCTGAGACTGCCTCTCACTTCTGCTGCGGACACCCTGAGATGCTCTTCATCTGGTGATGAGGTGAGTCTGGTGCTAGCAGGTCTGTTTGGATCATCAAAACGTGCATAAAACTTATTGAGGGCATCAGGCAGAGATGGGTCCCTGGGGCATTGTTTGTTTTTGCCTTTGTAATCTGTTATGCATTTAATACCCTTCCACATGCTCCGTGGGTCTTGTGAGGTGAACTGTCCCTCGATCCTCTGTGCATACGTGGCCTTGGCCTTCTTAATGCCATCCTTCAGTTCATTCCTGCTTTTCCTCAGCTCCACTTTATCTCCTGACTTGAATGCAGTGTCTCTGGCTGCTAACAAGGCGTGAACTTCTCTATTTAACCAGGGTTTCCGGTTTGGGTAGGATTTCACATATTTTTTTATGGATACATTCTCAGAGCATGTACTGATGTAACCCAGGACTGAGGAAGCATACAGTTCCATGTCCACTGAACTTCCATCAGTAGCTGCTTCCCTGAAAACAGACCAGTTTGTCCTCTCAAAACAGTCTAAAAAAGTAGTTCGCCATTTGCACGTTAGTGTGTTAGCATTTAGCTTCCACTAGCATTGCTAATACATAAGCGCTTTTGAAATTGCAGACCTAAATAAATTAATAAGTGCTTTAGGAATAGCGGAACTAATTTTTGGATTAGCGCTGCCCAGCACTGCAAATCATCAAGGTTGAGTTAAGTTCAATGCACTTTGAACACCATATGTGTACTTGTTTAGCAACATGTTGGCCATTGGTGTCAGAAGCATTTGTAATGTGGGGGTGGGGGGACACTGATGGATGGGGGGTGGTGTCTGGGGGTCCCCCCCCCCCACCAGAAAATTCTGAATAAAGTAGATGTCATTTCCTGCATTCTGGTGTATTTTAGCTGTTGTTTAACATCTAGTTTTACCTACGCAAGTAAACGATTCAATAATTATTTTAGAGTTAATGGCACAACTAGGGCTGTGCGATATGACAATATATATCGTGGGGACGATAGAAACGTGTCTATCGTGCTACTTTCCTTCCATCGTCTCTATCGTGATAAATAAGAATAAAAAAATAACGGTCGCAAAGAAGCTTCATATTGTGGTTTTGCGAGATGACGGCGCTGCTTGTTTGACGCACGCGCGGGTTTGCGACACATGCTTTACGTTAGGCATGTAACGATTGTAATGGGTTTACCGAACCGTTTTGGTACACCACGTTCGGTTCGGTCCACCTGCGTACCGTTTCGGTTATTTTTTCACTCATTAAACGTTCTTAACAGGGGAATATATGCACCGCGGAACAAAATTTCCTGGGCGCGTTTCAGCACGGACCTATTTTCGCGTGGCACGCGCAGCATTTAGCCGTTAGCATCTCGTGCGGTCTCCTGTTTTTGAACGTTATAGCTTTCTTCAAAAGATGAGCGCACGCGCAGCTTGTGTGGACTTCATGAAGACTGCAGCAGCTGAGTGCGTGACGCAGCAGCAACACGTCACGTGAACGCGCTGGAAACTGTCATCTGAACGTGAACAGCAGCTGTATTAAAACTTCATCCGAACGTGAACAACAGCTGCATTAAAACTCCTTCATCAGGTGTTTTATTATCTAAATAATCTTTTTTTTTAAATCATAATCTTATTAACTTGTTTTTTTTAAATCTCTTTTGTTTTTTATTTCCAGTCTGTGACAGAGGTAAATCCACCTGCAGCTAAGTGATGACTGAACTGAACTCTGAACTGTTCCCACAGTCCCACCTGTCCCACCAAGAAGAAGTTGTGAGTACAGTAATGAGGACAAATACAGCCACACTGCTGCTACTGAACAAAAACTTGATTAGTTAGATTGTAAACAGTCTGTTGCTGCTTATTGTTCTGGTTCTGACTGTTATTGCATTTATTAAGATTTTTATTATTGTTAGTATAGTTTATTTATTGTAGAGTGCTGTTTATTTAAAATCAGAGTCAGAGAGTCTTTATTGTCATTTGCACCGCATGTGGTACATGTGATGAAAACGAGATTATGTACACGGGGTCCCAGTTACATCCAACAACAAATGCAAGAGAAAAACAGTAATAACATCTAGAATTAACTAAGAAAAACATCAACTAGTAATACACTAAGCTAGTGCTGGACGATAATTCAATAACGATAAATATCGCGATATACTTTTATTCAATAACGATGATATGAAGTTTAAGCATATTTTCGATATTTCGATAGGATTTTACAACGTTTTTCTGTTTCTGTTCGGGTTGGAGCGGCTGCTTCAACAACCCGCCCGGACAGAAAAAGCTGTGACACAAAACGTGCGTGGTGACGTCGTTGTTACGCAGCGCTCACTCCAGCAGCAGGCGTTAGCGGTAGCAGGCTAAAAGCTAAGCTAGTCTCCAAAGCGCGTTAAGTTTTCGCTTCAAAACGAGTCAAACGAGTGCTCATGACCGTCAGAATGTGACTGAACAAAGTTTCACAAGCGAAGAGAAAGAGACGACATCACTGATGAGAGGAAAGACTAATTCGTCGGTGTGGACGTAGTTCGGTTTTGTTAAACTGCAGGTCTCATCTGCAGCGAGTCTTACTCGGTTTCTTTATTTTGCAAAACGTGACAAAGTCGTTCTAACTAGCGGTGGGAACATCTAACTTGTTTAATCTGAAGAGTTTCCACTCGATATAATATGAGAGTCAGAAGATGAAGAACAATAAAGTTTGAGCCAACGTTTCCCTGAAACTACGACGTAAACAAACAGCCCCAGCAGCGCTGCATGTTTTTTTATTCAAAATAAAACAAATTCATCAGAAGAAGAAAAAACACTGAATGAAAATGTGCAGAAAGACGAAAATAGTGTTTTAATATCTGCCCCTTGTTTAAAAAATACAAAATAACTACAAACAAACAACCTTCACTTCACCTGCACCACACCTTCCCAACAACTTTGATTTAATCATCTTTTAAAACATATAAATAGTTTTAGAAATGTTTATGGTGATATCAAGTCAACACAATCCTGTTTCCTGATTTACAACTCAGCTCCTTCAAACTAGTCCTAAATGGAGGTTTTACAAACATTTACATTCCCTTCAGGGTTTAATAACTTTAAACAAATTTTAATTGAATATTTGGGGGGTAATTTTTTTTCAGTTTTATCTTTTAAAACATATAAATAGTTTTATAAATGTTTATGGTGATATCAAGTCAACACAATCCTGTTTCCTGATTTACAACTCAGCTCCTTCAAACTAGTCCTAAATGGAGGTTTTACAAACATTTACATTCCCTTCAGGGTTTAATAACTTTAAACAAATTTTAATTGAATATTTGGGGGGTAATTTTTTTTCAGTTTTATACATGACTTGTAAAATACTATGTTCAACCAAATCATAAAATTTTAATAATTTAAACTGATGAAATATTTGTTGGGTGACCATAGCACTTCCTACTAATAATTCTTGTAGCTCTTTAAAAACAAAACAAAAAAAACAGGGTTTGTAATAGTTTTACATGCTTTTCCCCAAACTTCAATACAACAGATTAAATATGGAACAATTATTACATTATTCAATATATTCAAAACTTTGTCATTCAAAAACTATTTTACTTTATACAGTAATGCAATTGATTGTTATTTTTATTCTTAAGTAATTTCCATGAGATTTCTATGTCAGCTTCTTATAAATAACAACACCCACAAGTTTTATTTAATTAACTATGAATTTCAATGCTGTAAATTTTAAAGATGTTTAAAGTTAAAACTATTAATATTGACACAGTTGAGAATTTTATGGCAAGAAAGTTCATGCTCAATAATCCACGTACCAAATCCAATAATTTTCAGTCGGGTCATCTGGACAGTTTCTTTTTTATAGAAACTGGATGGAGGATGGAGGGTGAAACGTTTCTATAAAAAAGAAAGTGTCCAGATGACCCAACTGAGAATTATTGGGTTGAGAAGTTTATGTTTATTTGATGGTGATTTCCATCTTTTTGGAGGCTAAATACAAATACAAGGAGAACATTAATTTATTTGTATAGTTTATAGTTTTTTTTAGGCTTTTATATTGTTTATATCGATATCGAATTATATCGATATCGACCGAAATTAAGAACTATATCGTGATAAAAATTTTGGCCATATCGTCCAGCCCTACACTAAGCCCTAATATAGTGGAAAAACATCATTATAAACAGCAGCACGAACATGAGTCTGTATGAGCAGATGGTCACAGATGAACACAGATGAACACAGCAACAAGAAAACAGATCAGCATCAGCATGATGTGATATTTTGCAGTGTTTATTTTTATTTTATTTTTATTTATTCATTCATGAGTCTAACAGCCTCAGGGTAGAAGCTGTTCCTCAGTCTAGTGGTTCTACATTTGATGCTCCTCAACCTCCGTCCTGAGGGGAGTGGGGCAAAGAGTGTGTGTGCTGGGTGAGTGAGGTCTTTCATGATGCAGGTGGCTCTTTTCCTGCATCTGGAGGTGTAAATGTCTGTGATGGTGGGGAGACTGACTCCGACAGACCTCTGTGCAGCCTTCACCACTCTCTGTAGAGCTTTCCTCTCTGCAACTGTGCAGCCTCCATGCCACACGTTGATGCTGGAGCACAGGACGCTTTCCACTGCACACCTGTAGAACGAGGTGAGAACTGGGCTGCTCAGACCAGCTCGTCTCAGTCGTCTGAGGAAGTAGAGTCTTTGATGACCTTTCTTGATCAGGCTGGTGGTGTTGTTGGTCATCCAAATGGGTCACTTTTATTTATTACTACAATACAATACAAACATATTTTTGGCACATTTTCAAAATAAACATTTTGTAAGTCTTTATTTTGTAAAAAAAAAAAAAAAAAATTTGTACCGAAAAAACCCGAAAATAAACCGAACCGAGCTCTCCTTGTAGTTGAACCGAACCGAAATGTGATTTTAGCGTACCCTTACACCCCTACTTTACGTTGTTAAACTCGAGTTCAACAGAGACGCAGCCGGCATGAAGCCGGTGTCACCAGATATCTATGGGTGTCACAACATGGAGAAACAGCTGCGCAGGCAGCCCAAGAAGAAGAACTTTTACCAAAAAGAGGGGGAAGCTCACCTTGTTAGCTTCCATTATTTTGCTCCGCTGAAACTCTGAGACAAAATGGGTCCAGAGGACACGAAGTCCAACCGAGTCCGAACTCGGGTCCAGTTAACCAATACAAAACAGACCAGAGACACAACAGAACCGGAATCAAACGCAACGTTTTCTCTTTTCTGTTTCTTTGCCTTGTTTACTCCAGATTCCAGTCAGAGCAGATTTCTTCTTCGTGGGTTTTATTAGCAGCCGTTGTTTTACCGCCACCTGCAGGAAAAATTTGGACCAAAGTAGGTCCAAAGTTGGACCAAAGTTTCTACTTTGGTCCAAATTTCCTTGTTCTTTTTGTTCACATTCTTATAATTGTAACTGTATCTGTAGTAAAATAAAATAAAAAAAATTAAAAAAAAACTTTGGTCCAAATTTTTCCTGTACATACACATCGTGTTGTATATTTACAACACGATGTGTATGTGTACAGGAAAAATTTGGAACTAAGTTTTTTTTTTATATCGTGATATATATCGTTATCGTGATATAAAAAAGTCCATATTGTGATATATGATTTTTTCCATATCGCCCAGCCCTAGGCACAACAAGAAGTAAGCCATGTTTCTTTAAAGAAGATTTAAATTTGATGTTGATTTGCGTGGCCTTCCCTCGAGCAATTTTTTTTCATGTCAATACAAAGTCTTTGGTCAGACATCAGAAACTGGATTAATCACAAACTTAACATTCCTTCTTTTCATGCTGATGCCATTTTACTTTATGTGGATAACTGAAGCTCAGCTTTCTCTGATGCCATGAATATACTGTACTATAGTCATACTTATAGCAAAGTACAACATTCACTGTAGTAAGAGGAGGGATAATAAGTCCTCCTTTCTGTTTTACGAACGATTTTAAATCGTACTATTCTTCATTAAGTACAGTATATTTAAAAAAACTGCAAAACTGCTAGAATCATCTCACAACAGATAAAACCTTAGTTTTAATTAAAGCAATAAGTTTCTCAAGGAAAAAAAACGGATGGGCTTGTCAGCAGGTAAGGAGCGTTTACCTTCGGGACAAATTGATGTTGTCGATTGGTCAGTTACTGACACGCCTTCTGGGTTGATTGACAGGTCGCACCATCGAGGATCTGACTTGTAAAAAAAAGCGAGAGCTACAGCAGCCGCGATGGGAGGAGGCGGGGCGGCCCAAATGCAGCGGGAGCGCAGCAGCAGCCTCTCTGTGCAGCGCAGGGCTCCAACATGACCAGATATTTTGCTTGTGCCGTCACTGTCCTGGGCCCCTTGGAGATCGTGGGCCCCTGGGCACTTGCCCAATTGCCCATATGGTTAATCTGGCCTTGCTCCCACCTGTCCCTGAAAAAGTTCAGAGTTCAGTCATCACAGACTTCTTAGCTGCAGGTGATCTGGTGGATTTCCCTGAACAGGAAGAAGACAGTTGCTTTCTCTGTCCCAGACTGGATATAAAACACAACAAAGTAAAAAATATATATATATA
>JBBPBX010032260.1:17414-28166 GCA_038048925.1 Garcialebias charrua | reverse complement strand
TTTGTTTAAAGGCTCTGGATCATGTTGCTCTTGTTAAAACTAGAAAATCGAAACTCGGAGCAGAACCTTGGCTGAATGATGTCACCAAGGCCGTTAGGCAGCAGTGCAGGAGGGCGGAGCGCAAATGGAGAAAAGACAGGCTGCAGGTCTCTTTTCAAATACTAAAAGAGAGTTGGAGTTGTTATCAGAAAGTAGTAAAAACTGCTAAATCTCAATACTTTTCTGATATTGCCTCAAACTCTCACAATCCACGAGTTATTTTCTCTACCCTAAACTCTGTTCTCCACCTCACTGAACCATCACCTCTAGAAGCCTCGACTGAGCTGTGTGAGAACTTCCTACATTTCTTCTTTTTTTTTATTGTGACCACCCGAGCTCTCATTTCCCCTCCATTTCATGATCTGTCCATCCCACCTCAATCTGTTGCTGTATTTGACCATTTTGAACCAATCTCTCTGTCTTCTCTAGAGCAGGTCATGTGCAGCTTGAAACCTTCTGGTTCCCCCTTTGATGTGGCCCCCCCTCAGCTACTAAAGAAGGTTTTTCCTACTCACGGTCCCTCCATTCTTGCTATTGTGAATAGCAGTTTATCCACTGGCGTGATACCAAAAACCATTAAACATGCTGCTGTTCAACCTCTAATGAAAAAACAAACCTTGACCCCTCAGTCGTATCCAACCTCAGGTCTGTCTCCAGACTCCCATTTGTTTCTAAACTTTTGGAAAAAATAGTTGAGTCCCTGTTGAAGTGCTTCCTGGAGGATCACACTATCCTTGAGCCATTCCAATCTGGCTTTAAACCTCTCCACAGTACTGAAACTGCTCTACTGAAGGTTTTTTAATGACATCTTATCCACAGACACTGGTGACTCTGTGCTGCTTGTCCTATTGGATCTTACACCTGCTTTTGACACTATTGACCATGAGATCCTCATTGCTAGGTTGGAGCAGTGGGTGGGATCACAGGGTCAGCCCTCAATTGGTTCAGATCCTATCTCGCTGACAGATCATTTTGTGTTTCCATCAAAGATTTATGTTCTGCAGCGGCAGCACTTAAATGGGGGGTTCCGCAGGGGTCCATCCTGGGTCCTCTCCTATTCTCTTTATACCTGCTGCCACTTGGTGCTATTTTCCGGAAACACAACATACCTTTTCACTTCTACGCCGATGACTGTCAAATTTACTGCCCCCAAGACACAATGGTACATGCTCTATTCAACCTCTGCTCGACTGCCTCGCTGACATCAGGGACTAGATGGCTTTAAATTTCTTAAGTTTCAATGAAAAGAAGTCTGAAGCCATGTTGTTCCCACCCAACAACACGATCACGAACCAATGCATCAACCTTTCTGCTTTAGCCCTGTCAGAAAAACAGAGTCACAAATCTGGGAGTGATAATGGATCCCTCCATGAAACTCAACAGTCATGTAAACATGATCGTTAGATCTTGTTTTTTCCAGCTGAGGCGACTGTCTAAGCTAAAGCCCATATTGTCCAAAAATAACCTGGAGACACTAATACATGCATTCATTACATCTGCTGGTGTAGTGATACACCTTGTTCGCTGAACCTCTCAGTGGACACCTTTTCTATGAAAACCTTTAAATGAAGAGTGGACACTGTTTATTCCATTAATTTGAATACAGTACACGACACAAATTATCTCACCAAGAGACTCTTTATATTTGTTCTAATTCAAATATAATCAAAGCAAAACTTTGTGTTTTTTGTATCATCATTATTATTCAATATGTTGATAATCAAAGTGACTGTTTATTCCAAGTGACATGTCAAATTGATTTTTTCAGTATTTGTTTACAAGGTTATAGACAGTTACAGTGTAATCAGTTTTAATCATAAAGCTGACGTCTTCTTTCTAAACTCCTTCTCTAAACATTTTCTCCGTCACTAACCTTCCCACTGACTTATAATAAACTCTCTGACCTCACCTAATCTCCTCCTACTTCCTGGTTGACTGACCGATGAACGGGGCGAATACTCTGAAGTCAATACCCTGATGCATGCTCAATAATCCAGGTAGAAAAATCTAAAAAGCTAAGTCTGGTCCTCTGGACATTCAAAAAACAAAACAAAACAAAGGAAAAAAAAACAAGAAAAAAAAACTGTAGAAACGTTTCGTCTTTCGTCCGAAATACTTCCTCATTCTGAGGTGCTATGTTCAGCTTAGTCTTATAAATAGCACCCTCTCACAGTGTTACACAACCAGTTGGCTGATGACAGCCGAAACCAGCTGCTCACATGATCAAGGAGGACCATCAGCCTAACGATGGATCGTTAGCACCCTGATGGTTGTTTGCTATTCACAGAGGGCTGAGTGATACTAGCAATAACAGCATTGTAGGAGGGGGACAGTTGAACCCGGAGGCCTCCACCCCTGTTTAATGATGGGCGGTTTCTTTTCACAAAGATGGCCTCCTTTACTCCTCTCTCAAACCATTGTTCCTCTCTATCAAGGATGTGAACATCTTCATCCCTGAAAGAGTGACCGCTGGCCTGGAGATGAGTGTAGACTGCAGAGTCCTGACCTGATGATGTTGATCTTCTGTGCTGGGCCATCCTTTTGGCCAGTGGCTGTTTAGTTTCCCCGATATAAGACTGATCACAGCCCTCCTGACACTGAACAGCATACACAATATTACTCTGTTTTTGCCGGGGGACTGGATCTTTGGGATGAACCAGTCTTTGCCGTAATGTATTTTGGGGTTTAAAAGCCACTGGGACGTTGTGTTTAGAAAATAAACGTCTCAATGTCTCTGACATTGTCCAAAGGACCAGACTTGGCTTTTTAAGACTCTGAAGTCAACCTCTCTTCAAAAACTCTGACTTCCTGTTTCTTCCTCAGTCTACTGGAGGTCAGGAGTTGAACTGTGATGTTTTCTCCTAAGGCTGTATGAACGATGGTCGTGCGTCAAAGAGCTTGTTCCATCAGCAAGGGTTCACCGCACGCTCGCTGTGAAACCCGAATTGAGCGTAAAGCTCCAACTTCGAATGAAAATTCAGTCTAAGGAATGTTTTATTCTGAAACCCAACCGGAACTTGCCACTACAGTACTCTCATTCGATTAGACGCGGATGCTGGGATACTGAAAAGTGTAAACGCGCTGGAGACTGGTTTGGGGCATAACTGGACAAACGAACCACGGCTGGAAACCCTCTCTTTACCAGAAGGACGGTCATCACAAGGTAATGAGTTGCTGGTTGTTTACTAAAAAGCGGACCGGGGTCCAACGGATGTCACCCGGAGAGTGTGCTATGTCTGGTTAAACTTACTCCCCAGATAACTAATGTACTAGTTATCGTTGATTGTGAAAATTACTCTTTTCATCTGTTATTTCTGTAAGATTATTGTTTGAATTTATTGTTTGAAATTGTTTTGTTTTTGAAAAAAAGGGGTAGACAATATGAATTCTTCTTTCTGCCACCTTTCATTTTATGTATTCTTTCTTTCACATATTTATGAAATGGTTTTTTTCCTTTATTTTTTATGTTTTAATGTAAAATTAATACATTTAATTAAAACTTCTTCTTCTTCTTTCGGCTTTTCCCTTTTCAGGGGTCGCCACAGCGAGTAATCCTCCTCCACCTCACTCTGTCCTCTGCATCCTCTGTCCTCACTCCAACTACCTTCATGTCCTCTCTAACTGCATCCATATATCTCCTCTTTGGTCTCCCTCTTTGTCTTTTTCCTGGCAGCTGCATTTCTAACATCCTTCTACCAATATACCCACTGTCCCTCCTCTGGACATGTCCAAACCATCTCAGTCTGGCCTCCCTAACTTTATCTCCCAGTTGTTTAACATGTGCTGTACCTCTGATGATCTCATTCCTGATCTTATCCATCCTTGTCACTCCTAAGGAGAACCTCAGCATCTTCATTTCTGCCACTTCCAGTTCTTTCTCCTGTCTTTTTGTCAATGCCACTGTCTCCAGACCATACAACATAGCTGGTCTCACCACTGTCTTGTAAACTTTTCCTTTGACCTTTGCTGACACCTTTTTGTCACAAATCACTCCTGAAACTTTTCTCCATCCACTCCATCCTGCCTGGACTCTCTTTTTCACCTCTTTACCACATTCCCCATTTTCCTGGACAGTGGACCCCAAGTACTTGAAGTCCTGCACCTTTGTGACCTCTGCTCCTTGTAGCCTCACTGTTCCACTGGCCTCCCTCTCATTCACACACATGTACTCTGTCTTACTACGACTGACTTTCATTCCTCTTCTTTCAAGAGCATACCTCCACCTCTCCAAGTTCTCTTCCACTTGTTCCCTGTTCTCACCACAGATCACAATGTCATCTGCAAACATCATAGTCCATGGGGATTCCTGCCTGACCTCATCTGTTAGTCGGTCCATCACCAGAGCAAACAAGAAGGGGCTCAGAGCCGATCCTTGATGCAATCCCACCGCCACCTTGAAGCTATCTGTCACTCCCACAGCACATCTCACCACTGTCCTGCTGTCCTCATACATGTCCTGTACCAGTCTAACATACTTTTCTGCCACTCCAGATTTCCTCATGCAATACCACACCTCTTCTCTTGGTACCCTGTCATATGCTTTTTCTTTTTTTTTAATACTTTAATTTTTATTATTTTTTTGCAAAATCAACTAAATACATGTACAAATCAAACCACTGTGAAAAACAAAAACTCACAAAATAAAATAAATCAGAACCAGAACCAAAACAAAACAAAAACAAAAAACAACATCGACAACAATCCGGATTTTTTTTTTTCTAACATCATTTTACAAGTATTCATTCATCAAACAGCTGTATTTACATTGTTGTGTGTGCCACATCGAAATTGGGTCCATTTCTCCCATTGTTTATCATATTTAAGACCTTTCAGTCTAAGATTATTTGTGATTTTTTCCATTATTGAAATTTCCTCCACAATCCTCATCCACTCTTCTTGGTTAGGTGGATCTGGCTTCAACCATCTTTTTGTTATTGCCTTTTTACTAGCAGCCAGGATTACCTTTGTCAAAAACATATCTTCCTTCCTCACTACATCCATTATATTCCCCAAGTACATTACTAGACATGTATTTGGAATTGCATAACCCAAAATTTTAGACAATGTTGACCTTACTTGTTTCCAGTATCCAGTTATTTTTGTACAACTCCAAAAAATATGTGAATGATTGGCTTCTACTTCTCTACATCTCCAACATTCTTGTAATGTAGAAGTCTGTTTGCTTTTAATTTTAGGTGTTATAAAAAACCTTGTTAGATTTTTCCAACAAAACTCCCTCCATGAGAGTGAATTTGTTGTACTTTGCTGAATTTTACACATTTGGAACCATTCTTCATCTTGTATAATAATCTTCAGTTCTGTTTCCCATTTCTTTTTAAGATACAGTGTTGTTTCCTCTCTACATTCCCCCAAAGAATTATAAAAAGCCGAGATGGGTTTGACTTTTTTTTGTAAATACGAGTCTATCACTACTCCAATGACACCATCATTTGTGTTGATTAATTTTTGTTTAATTTGCTTTGTGTAGTAGTCTCTTATTTGTAAATACCTAAAAAAGTCTCTATCTTCTAAATCATATTTTAATTTTAATTCTTGAAAACTCATTAATTGTCCATTTTTCAAAAGAGTAAAAATTGTAGTGATTCCTTTTATTTCCCACTGTTTGAATACTTGATCCATTTGTCCTGGTTTAAACTTGGTATCATACCTGAACCATTTCAACAGCAGAGACTTGTCTTTTAATTTATATTTTTCTATAACAGAGTACCATGTTTCTAAAGTGAATTTTAGAATTGTATTCATTTTATCCATGAGAGATGCTGCCAGCAGTTTATCAGATATAAGAATTTGAATTTTATACCCTTGTATTTCTCTTTCGATTTCTTTCCATCTAGATTCATATTCCGGTCTACACCAACAAGCAAGCGGTCTTAGTTGAGCTGCAATAAAGTAATTTTTCAAGTTGGGCAGGGCCATTCCTCCTTTGTTCCTTGGGAGCTGCAAAGTTGCGTATTTTATTCGTGGTTTTTTTCCACTCCATATGAATCTTGAAATCATTTTATCCCACGCTTTGAATCTGCTTTGTGGGACAGGAATTGGAAGTGACTGAAACAAATACATCAGTCTGGGAAGAATATTCATTTTAATCATTTGTATTCGAGAACTAAAATCTGTTGGCAAGGTATACCACCTATCCAAGTCTTTTTTAATATCACCTTCAATTTTGTTATAATTTGCATCAAATGTTGTAGGGAATGTCTTGGTCAAGATTACACCTAAGTATTTAAGAGATTCAGCATTCCACTTCAATTTATATTTTGTTCTGATTTTCTGAGAGGGCAAATAGTTGAATGATAATATTTGTGTCTTAGATATCAATGCTTGCCGTGCAAGCATTGATGGGTAACGAGAGCAGTTTTGTACTGAATTCTGTAGGTGACAGGAAGCCAATGGAGGTTATGGAGAATGGGTGTAATATGTTCAAATTTACGAACTCTCAACAGAATCCTTGCTGCACTGTTTTGAATGTATTGAAGTTTCTGAAGGTTTTTGCCAGGGATACCAATAAACAGGGAGTTGCAGTAGTCGAGCCTGGAGGAGACAAAGGCATGGACGAGTTTCTCAGCATCAGGAAAAGTCAGAGATGGGCGAAGTCTGGAGATGTTTCGAAGATGGAAGAAGCAGGTTTTAAACAGATGCTTAATGTGATTTTCAAATGTAAGATGAGAGTCCATTTTTATTCCAAGATTTGTAACAGAGGTGGAGAGGGGGATGTCTTGACCAGAGAAGGAGATTGTTGTTAAAGTTGATGTTTGTATCTGGTGAGGGGTGCCAATCAATATGGCCTCAGTCTTCGAGCAGTTTAATTGAAGAAAATTCTGATTCATCCATGCCTTTATTTCCTCCAGGCAGGCAGAGAGAACAGTGAGTGAAGACGGAGATAGGGATGATGATGATGTTCCAGTCCTGTATGGGAATTTTATGTACCTGGGTGTTAATATGAGGAGCGGCTTTGATGACCAAGGGGAGCGCACGACTCACTGAAGCCTGCGCGACACACCAGACAAATTAAACTTAAAATTATAATTCTAATTCAAACAGAATAACCTATTGTCAAGAATAATTATGGTGCGTGATTTTTTTAAACCCAAAATATTTTCTAAATAACGAAATATGAAGTTATTAGTGAAGGAAATCCGTCTGGATAACAGCGGACCGACTGCTCCTAAAATATACGACAGCTCTGGACCACACGTAAATTTTGTTCGTATCTGAAAAAAATCTTAGGATACGAAAACATTGTTGAATGCCACAAATGATCCTAAATCGCTCGTACGCACAGTTTAAGAACAAATCTGTGCGTACGAACGGTTCGTGCATGAGGCCCACTCTTCCTTCTTTAGCTTCCACCATTTGGTCTTCTTCTCTGATTTTACTCCTTTTCTCTTCTTCGCAACAACAGTCATTCTACACACAACCATCCGATGCTGTCTGGCCACGCTCTCCCCTGCCACAACCTTACAGTCTCCAATCTCTCTCAGGTTTCCTCTTCTACACAGAATGTAATCGACCTGTGTACTCCTTCCTCCACTCTTATAGGTCACTCTATGTTCCTCCCTCTTTTGGAAATAGGTATTGACTATAGCCATTTCCATTCTCTTGGCAAAATCCACCACCATCTGTCCTTCCTGGTTTCTTTCCTTGACACCAAACCTACCCATCACTTCCTCATCCCCTCTGTTTCCTTCACCAACATGTCCATTCAGGTCTGCTCCAATCACCACTCTTTCCTCCCTGGGAATACTCTCTATCACTTCATCCAAATCTTTCCAAAATTTATCTTTCTCCTCCCCATCACATCCAACCTGTGGAGCATAACCACTTACTATGTTTAGCATCAGACCTTCTACTTCTACCTTTAGACACATCACCCTATCTGACACTCTCTTCACCTCTACTACATTCTTTGCCAACTCCTCCTTCAGGACCACCCCTACTCCATTTCTCTTTCTATCCACACCATGGTAAAACAGTTTGAACCCTGCTCCAATACTGCGAGCCTTGCTGCCCTTCCACTTGGTCTCTTGGACACATAAAACATCTACCTTTCTTCTCTGCATCATGTCAGCCAGCTCTCTACCTTTGCCTGTCATTGTCCCCACATTTAGAGTTGCAACCCTCAGTCCTACATTCTTCACTTTCCTCCTCTCCCTCTGTCTCCTGACACGTTTTCCTCCTCGGCGTCTTCGACTAACAGTAGTACAATTTCCGCCGGCACCCTGTTTGTCAACAGCACCGGTGGCGGACGTTGTTAACCCGGGCCTCGACCGATCCGGTATGGTTTCACTTTGATGAACTCGCATTATGGTTTTGGCAAGTGTTTTACATCGGATGCCATTCCTGACACAACCCTCACCATTTACCCGGGCTTGGGACCGGCACAAGAGATACACTGGCTTGTGCTCCCTAGTGGCTGGCTTAATAAATTTGTTAATAAATTTGTTAGGAAGAAAAGAAAGTTTGTATTTTATTTTATTGTTTTAATTAAATTAATACATTTAATTAAAACAATAAAATAAAATAAAAACTTCCTTTTCTTCCTTCACCTTTCTCCTCCTTATCTTTGCCAGTAAACTTTAAGCTAATTGCCTTCAGATATAAGTAAACTACCATCTTATTTACTTGATCTGTTGTTCCTTGAAATATATGTTGATTAGTGAAGTCACGGACGCATGATTTGAACTGTTTGATGTGTAACTTATAGAAAAGTTGAACCAATCAATCAGTGTACATGTTATGTAAATTTATGATTTGTTAAATAAATGGCCACATCTCCTGGTGGGTCAACTATAACTTAACGTTTCATGTCATTTACATCTCATCTGATCACAAAGTTTAAGCTTAATCCAAAATGGTAAATGGTAAATGGAGCTTATTTATATAGCGCTTTCTAGCCCCCTGTGAGGAGCCCCAAAGCGCTTTACAATACCAGCCATCCAAAAGAAGAGAATCCATAATAACAATTACTATTCTAGACTATGAGCAGTCTATAAGTAATTAATTTAAGTAGGAGTGTAACAGGTAACTCTGTCCACATCTCTTACACTTGATTACTGCAGTTATCTCCTGTTTGGTATCAGTCAGACCACCATTGCATGACTACAACTGGTCCAAAATGCAGCAGCCCGATTTTTAACCAGTACAGGCAAAAGAGAGCACATTACACCAGTCTTGGCCTCCCTGCACTGGCTACCGGTTCATCTTCGAATGCAGTTCAAAATTCTCCTGTATGTCTACAAATTGCTGAACAGTCTTGCCCCCCACTCTCTCTCTCTGATTTGATACAGCCATATGTCCCACCACGTGCTCTCAGGTCAGCGGACCAGTTACTCCTTACAGTTCCAGGAACTCGTTTTAAGCGCAGAGGTGACAGGGCCTTCTTTGTAGCAGGACCAAGACTTTGGAACAAGTTACCTCTGCTCGTCAGACAGGCCCCCTCCCTCTCGGTTTTCAAATCCCGTTTAATCCCTCGTTGATGCCAATGGTTGTTTTGATGTGGGTCATGACCAGTTTTTCAAAGCATTTAGCGACTATCGGGGTGAGGGCCACAGGCTGATGGTCATTCAGACCAGACACTGAAGAGCTTTTTGGGAACACAGAAGGAGAAGAGAGACAAGAAGGCAATGAGAGACAAGTCTGATGACTATTGCAACGGTGACCTGTGGGAGTGTGCACAGCCTGTCTCAGTATAATTTCCTGTTTCTATTGCTTATGTTCTTGTAATTAGGGCTGGGCCATATCATATCATTCATGATGGCTTCTCCACCGTTACACTCCTCCTCGGTCACTCAAGAGTCTGCTGACCAACTGCTTCTCGTCATTCCCAAGAGTAAGAGGACGTTTCGAAGAGACAGGGCCTTCTCTGTTAGTGCCCCTAAGTTATGGAACGCTTTAAATTGAGTTTTTAGTTCACTGTGTGCTTAGCTTTGTAAAGCTTTTCTTCTTCCGGCTCTCGGCAAAGCAGGTCGCATCTCTTTTTGCTCCTCTCCTCCCTAAGTTTTCCTCCTCCCTGCTTGCATTTTGTCTCGTCTGTAACTCTTCAGCGCTCACTCGAACCAATTTGAGATGGATTTAATTACGTGGGCTGTTTCCTCTATTGATAAATTTTTTTCCACCAAGCGAACCGGGCCAGGAGAAGCAGCTTGCCCCTCCGACACGCACGCAGTGGGATACATTATGGGCTCGTGGAGTGAGTGGAAACCAATGTGTCTGACCGTTCTGTCTGTCGAAGACGTGGAAGATTTGTGGATTATTTGGATATTGGTGGCAGCTACTCTGTTTTTTGGCATTGGCGGAGGTTGCTGCTACTGGAAGCTGAGGAAGACTGCTACGGCGATCAACGGGCTGGCAAGACTTCCTGCTCAGCATGATTCTTTGATCCAGGCTATGACCTCAACATCCCAGCTGTTGTACGAACTGAACCACACGATGGGAGCAGCAGTGGAGAGCCGCGGACCTGCTGTGCATTTTGGGACTCGTTTACAGCCGCCCGGGCTCAATCAGGGCACAGATGGGGATTTGTAGTTCGGAACCTCACATGATTTGGTGATTTGGACCTGAACAACACCTGGACTTGGAAGGCTGCAGTCAAAAGTACACTGTGGCCTGACCTGAAAATAAATAAAGCTACTAATCTAATCAGGACTCTGAGCGACCTTGGAAAAGAAGGCTGTCTGCAAAACTTCTCCTGGG
>JBBPBX010032260.1:0-17390 GCA_038048925.1 Garcialebias charrua | reverse complement strand
CCCCACTCCCCCCAGAGGTCTCTGTGTGTGCGTTCGGATGGAGCCGAGCTGAGCCAACTGCAGACTGTGCTGTCTGAAATGATTACTCACGGACTAAATCTCCCTGCTTGTCGTCATCACTGCAACATGTCCTGTCCTTATTCGTGCTAAAGCTGGTAGAGTTTTTTGGACTTTATCATGGAGTGTCCTAAGACAAAATGTGATAGATTTTTTTTTGAATACCATGATTACCCGACTGCATGTTCCTTTTTCCATATCTGATTGTTTGCGACGCGGTTTCAGACTGCTGTGGCTTCCGTGCGCACGTCCCTCTTAGGATTGTGCGTGCGCCAATTGCAACACTTTGTACCTCGGTGCAAATATGCCAATAAAGATATATTCTATTCTATTCTATTCTATTGTTTTTATGCTGTCATCTTGTTTTTAACTGATTTTCAGCACTTTGTTTCAGCTGTGTTAAAGTGCTTTATAAATAAAGTTGAGGATGATGATGATGATGATGATGATGATGATGATGATGATGATGATGATGATGATGATGATGATGATGATGATGATGATGATGATACCGGTTAAAAAAACTTGCCCGGGAAAATAAATTATATCATGATGTGTTAATTTCATGGCATAAATTCATTATAACTTATTCATTTTTTTTATTTATTTCAAATAAAAAGATACAACAATTACACAAGATACACTATACACTAGACACAAGACATACAATATGAATTTAAAATGAAGGGTGGCAGAATGAAGAGAGTATCTTATTATATCTGCCCCCATTTTACAGAACAAATCAATTCGAACAGAAAACCTTCAATGAACAACTAGAAAAAAGACAGAAATATGCATACTAATAATAATAAGTCAAGAAGACAAAAAAAGGAATGACACATGTAATTAACAATTTTGACACTAGACAAGATAAATTATTTTATATATATTTTTGCAAATATTTTTTTTTATCATATTCTTAAATGAGGATATTGATTTTGCATTTTTAATTTCGGCTTCCAAATTATTCCATAATCTAATTCCTTGGATCGAGGTTGACCGACCCGTTAAACTAGTTCTAAATTTCGGTCTCACAAAAATCTCAATTCCCTTTAAATTATAACAACTCTGACGTTTAAGAAAATGTGTGAGAATATTCGGAGGTAATACATTTGTGTGAGCTTTGTATAAAACTGAAAGAATATTATAGTCCACTAAATCATGGAATTTCAATAACTTCAATTTATGAAATAAAACACTAGATGGGAGACAATAGTGTTTACCAGTGATTATTATTATGGCTCTTTTCTGTAGGACAAAAACCGGCTCGGTAAATGTCTTACATGCTTTACCCCAAACTTCGACACGGTAAATGATGTGCGGGACAATAATTGAGTTGTACAACAAGTACAGAGCTCTATCCTCTAACAAATTCTTGACTATACAGAACAGCAATTGATGTAGCTATCCTTTTCTTAACAGAATTGATATGATGCTTCCACGTCAATTTGTCATCGATAGTGACCCCCAGAAACTTTATTTGACTAACTCTGCAGATTTCCACACCATCAATATTTATTGTAACCTCAACAGATTCCTTTTTTGTATTGAATATCATGTACTTGGTTTTATCCAGATTTAGGGATAATTTGTTTGATTTGAACCAATTTTGAATTTTCAGTAATTCATTATTCACAAGCTCGGACATCTGCTTCATATCATTACCATAATATAGGAATGTAGTGTCGTCAGCAAAGAGAATACATTTGAAAAGATCTGACACATTCACCAAGTCATTTACATACAGAACAAACAGTTTTGGGCCGATTATAGAGCCCTGAGGGACTCCACAAGTAATATTACAGAAAGCAGATCGAACATCATTTATTTGTACAAATTGTTTTCTATTTCTGAGATAGCTAGTAACCCACTGTAGAGCTGTTCCTCTAACACCATATTTACTCAATTTATCGATAAGAATGGAATGATAGACGGTATCAAAAGCCTTTTTTAAATCAATAAAGAGACTAAGACAACAACTCTTTTGATCAACAGTGGTAGTCACTCATTCTATGAGTTCCATAATAGCGTGTGATGTTGAAATTTTTGCCCTAAAACCATACTGACTGTTGCTTATAACATTGTTTATGTCAAGGAATTGGTCTAGTCTTATCACAAATAGCTTCTCTAAAATCTTTGAAAATTGTGGCAGTAAAGATATAGGTCTGTAGTTACTGTACATACTTTTATCGCCATCTTTAAAGAGTGGTACCACCTTGGCAATTTTCATATTGTCAGGAAAACTTCCAGATGAAAAAGATAAATTACATATGTGTGTAAATGGTTCAACAATATAAGGCATTATTTCCTTCACAAGCTTCATATCCATATCAACATAATCCCTTGATCTCTTATCAGAAAATGATTTAATTATATTCATTATTTCTTCTTTGTTAGTTTCCTTTAGATGAAAACTATTTGCACAATCCATAATTTTATGATTCACATTTACGTAAGGAATATTTGCTGCTAGACTTGGTCCCACATTCACGAAGTAATCATTGAATCCATTTACAATATCTTTTTCATCGGAAAATATCCGCATTATCATTTACAAAGTGTTGAGATACACTGGTCTTTGTTTTATGATTTTTTAAGACATTATTCATTATTCGCCAAGTCGACTTGGTGTCACCATTACATTTATTTAATAAGTCACTGTAGTATTCTTTTTTATGTTTTCTTATGATACTTACTAATTTATTTTTGTATTTCTTGTACTTTAATTCAGATTTCTGTGTTCTTAATTTCAGAAAGCACGAGTATAAGTAGTTCTTTTTTTGCAAGCATTTCTCAAACCACTGGTCATCCAAGGTTGGTCGTCACTATTTTTACTACTGTAGCTGTTATGCATACAGTTTTTTTCATACAGAGTTTCAATAATATTCATAAACTCAACATAAGAAGCGTTCACATCATTAATAAAAACTTTGTCCCAATTTTGGTTGGATAAGTCTTCAATCAGTTTATCAATCATTTTTTTGGATGTGTTTATAGATTTTGTCTTTTTATTTGAGATATTTTTGATAATTTGATTGTATTTATAGTAGAGCTGTCATCGGGCCGGAAATCCACGGCCCTACCCTACCCGAGCCCTTAGTTTAATTACCCAAGCCCGAGGGAGCCCGCTGATTTCCTAGAAATCACCGCCCGACCCGACCCTACCCGATTAAAAAAAAAAAACAACAAAAAAAAAAAAAAAACACTACGTTTATTTATTAAGCTTTTACTGCGTTCTCCCACTCAGCAAAAGAACTTGATGTTGTTCTTCTGTGTTTTGATGGAGGAGGTGTGAGCGCGCTGCTCGCAGTGACTTTTGAAGCTTCAGGAATGTCAGGAATGCGGCAACTTGTTCCGCCGCAGATGAGAGCAGTGTGCGGACGTGAGCGTGCACCTGACGCACGTCAGCTGGTGACATAATTTTGAGCTTGTTAAAGTTAGGCCACAGAAATAATGCAACTCTGTGCAAGTCGTGGATAATAATTTTGCGCTCCAGCACTTCTGCATGTCGCGCAGAAACACCTGCTGCGGAGAGTCTGTGTGTGAGTGTGAGGACTGGCAGTGTTGCTTCAGTTTCTCATTCCAGAGACAAACCAGGTTGGTGGGATATTTGTCACCCTCCAGTTCTCTCTGTGCACGGTAAAATGGTTCGAGAAATGTCACTAAAAAGTCCAGCATGTCGGGGGAGACGCTGTCCAGGCGCGCGCCGCGCGCCTGCTCTCTGGCTGAGTTTGCGCAATTTGGCTGCGCTCAGTGCGCTGCGGTTTTCACCATCTAAATTCACTCTATTAATTATTTCCTCATCAATAAACTTACTGCCTTATATTCTTTACAAGCAGATTAAAACAATTTTATATTGTGTGCATTTTTATTTAGTTTTGTTTGTGCTGTATGATTAAAAAAAACCACATCAAAGCCCGAGCCCGACCCGCGGCCCGCCAATCAAACGCAAAAATATGGCCCTACCCTACCCAAAGTCGGGTAGGGCTCGGGTAGGGTCGGGCTCGGGCAAAGAAACGACACCTCTAATTTATAGAGTGCAAATATTGGCAAATGATCGCTCAGATCTGTGACAAGAATGCCACCCATCACATCCCCACCAGTCACATTAGTGAAGATATTATCAAGTATTGTGGCACTATGGGTAGTAATTCTTGTGGGCTTGGATATTAAAGGGTATAAATTTAAACTTTGCATCGAATTTACGAATGTGCTGATGTTATTAGCATTCGTTGTATTACCTAAATCAATATTAAAATCACCACAAAAAAAACACTTTTTTGTTAAAGTGCTTTACTAACAGCTCCGTGATTTTGTCAGTAAATGTATCCATCTTTGAGCTTGGAGATCTATATGCACAACTAACTACGTATTGTTTTTATCATTTTTACTAATTATTTCAATTGTTACCATTTCCAGTGTGTTATCAACAACAGTTGACATTTCACTGATCAATTTACATTTTATTCCATTCTTCACAAATAGAGCTACTCCACCACCACTTCCGGATAGTCTATTTGTGTTAAATAGATTATAGCCATCAATATTAATATTTGCATTAATGTGATTGAACCATGTTTCAGATATTGCTATAATATCAAATGTTTTGTTAGATTGTTTTAAGTAATCGAGTATTTTAGATATACTTGCGTTTATACTTCTGCTGTTTATATGGATAATAGAAAGATCATCATTGGTTATAGTAACACCATTAAACTCTTCTTCACTGTAGTATTTACTTTCCTTTATATCAGGAAAAAAGTCTCTATCAATGACATCCCTAATATTATATATTTTGGAGTCTGAATCATCATATGTTGTCATAGTAGATTGGTTTTTCCATCAATTTTGACATGTCAGCAAGTTGAGGATACAGTTGAATCATTTTTAAAGTGCGACTAAACCCAAAATTAACTTTTTTTAGCTGATAAACTCCCTAGAATGTGTTTGAAATATTATCTAGCACTATGGCTGTGTTTATCAGAGTCAGAGTCAGAGTCAGAGAGAATTTATTGTCATTTGCACCGCATGTAGTACATGTGTTGAAAACGAGATTATGTACACAGGGTCCCAGTTACATCCAACAACAAATGCAAGAGAAAAACAATAATAACATCTAGGATTAACTAAGAGAGACATCACATCAGCTAGTAATACACTAAGCCCTAATGTAGTAGAAAAACATCATTATAAACAGCAGCACGAACATGAGCAGATGGTCACAGATGAACGCAGCAACAAGAAACAGATCAGTATCAGTATGATGTGACATTTTGCAGTGTTTATTCTTATTATTTATTTATTCATGAGTCTGACAGCCTCAGGGTAGAAGCTGTTCCTCAGTCTAGTGGTTCTACATTTGATGCTCCTCAACCTCCGTCCCGAGGGGAGTGGTGCAAAGAGTGAGTGTGCTGGGTGAGTGAGGTCTTTCATGATGCAGGTGGCTCTTTTTCTGCATCTGGAGGTGTAAATGTCTGTGATGGTGGGGAGACTGACTCCCACAGACTTCTGTGCAGCCTTCACCACTCTCTGTAGAGCTTTTCTCTCTGCAACTGTGCAGCCTCCATGCCACACGTTGATGCTGGAGCACAGGACGCTCTCCACTGCACACCTGTAGAACGAGGTGAGGACTGGGCTTCTCAGACCGGCTCGTCTCAGCCGTCTGAGGAAGTAGAGTCTCTGATGACCTTTCTTGATCAGGCTGGTGGTGTTATTGCTCCAGCTGAGGTTATCATTCATGTGTACACCCAGGTATTTGTAGCTGGAGACCACCTCCACCGCAGATCCACCTATATACAGTGGGGTGTGGGTGTGTTTGTTCCTTCTGAAGTCCACAATCATCTCCTTCGTCTTCTTCACATTCATGTGAAGGTTGTTCTCTTTGCACCAGCTCTCCAGATGTTCCACCTCCTGTCTGTAGCTGGATTCATCATTATCTGTGATGCATCCCACCACAGCTGTATCATCTGCAAACTTAACAATATGACAGCCTGGATGTGTGGCTGTACAATCATATGTGAGCAGAGTGAACAGAAGAGGGCTCAGCACACATCCCTGAGGAGAGCCAGTGCTGAGGGTGATGGTGGAGGAGGAGAAGTTGTGGATCTTCACGGACTGTGGTCTGTCTGTTAAGAAGTCTAAGACCCAGTTACAAATAGAGGGGCTTAGTCCAAGTGTGGATAGTTTGTCTATCAGAGTTTGGGGGATCATGGTGTTGAAGGCAGATGTGAAGTCCACAAAGAGCAGACGCACGTATGAGTCCTTCTGATCCAGGTGGGTGAGAGCAGTGTGGACCACGGAGGAGATGGCGTCCTCTGTTGATCGGTTCTCACGGTATGCGGTATGCATATTTTCACATAATTGTGCATATCTGTGTAAATTGGCAATATTTGGTCTAAAACTGTGTTTACGGTAGTCCTTTGGGTTGAACAGAGGTTATTGCACCTTAATTTTCATATTGGTCAGGACTGTTCACTCTGATGTGTCTTGTACACTCTGATGTCACAAAGGTGGTTCAAGCAGAGCCAATCCCCTGCAGAGATGAGAAGTGCATACCTTATATGGAAGTGCTGCATTTCACTCCTGACAAGCGGTTTTATTTTTATTTTCATTTTCATTTTTTTAGGCCTTTGGTTTTGGATGGAATGGGTGGAATAGATAAATACATCTACATGTTTATTCTTTGTTGTTGCTTGGTGTATGTTGTTGGCTAGAGGTTTAATTTGTTTTAGGTTGTTGCAGGTGGAGGCGTGAACAAAAGCACAACTCTACCTCCACCCCTCCTTGTCTCTCGACACGCCCATTTTCAGGGAGATTTTGGAAGGACGAGTTACCGATCCACAGGGTGTGGAGTTGCTCTTTAAGTCTTTCCAGATCTGTCAAGTCTTTTATTAATCTAGGCTGTGACCCTTCACGTGTTTTGACCCAAATATTTCCATTTCTTTTCCAGGTGGAAGTTATTTTATTCAGTTTTTTTTAGCAACCTAGCCTCACAAGCAATGTTTCCATTTTTCTTTGTTAAGTGTTCATTTATGTATACCTTTGTTCCCTTCAGCTTTCTTGCCTGCATTATTACCCTGTTTCTTGCCTTCCTGGTTATGAATTTCATGATTATGTTTGTTGGTTTGGATTTATCTCCTATCCTGGACAAGGTGTGACAGAACGAGATGTCATTAGAGTCAACATCAATGTACTTGTCTTGTAGGAAAGACACAACTTGTTCCTCCAACGTTGGTTGCTCATCCTGTTGGTCATTTCCACTTGGGTCTTTAGATCTGTGCTTGACTTCAAGTCCAGACAATACTAAATTGTCTAATCTCGCGTCCTGCTCCAGATAATCGATTATATTTTCAAGCTCAGCTATTTTGTTGTCTTTGTTACTTATTTGGATTTTTAATTTCTTTACCTCATCCACCAAACCCACCAGAGATTCATATTGAGTTGCTAATTTTGTCAGTTCGGCATTCATAAAGTTCAAAGATCTCTTAATTTCCTCCATGTCATCCGAAGTTTCTAATAATGGTTCCTGCTTCTTTGGGCCTCATCTATTCGACATTGTTCAGCAGATTCAGATGATTTTATGTTCAATTGTTAGTAGGATATTTCTACTATGAGTTAATGAGGTAGTGTAAATCCACAAACCTTTAATTTCTTTAGTAGCCACGGCGCAGCAATCAACCAGGCCTGGAGTCGATGCTTTAGGACCAAGTAAAACTGTCCCAACAGTTTTTAGGAACACCACGGCACCTCAGCCACGACTTATTAGCCAGCGGCTAACTACTGGAGCGCAGCGGCTAACCACCGAAGTGCAGTGGCTCTCAGCAGAAAATGACGACTCCTGTTCAAACAGCTGCACGAGTTGATCGTCCACTGCCAGCTGGATTCACCACCTCGAACAAACAATCTGACAGCACCCCACATAGTCCTCCAAGGCCAAATCCACGTCCACCCGAACAAGTCCGACAGTCGCCGTCCCGTGTCGTCCACCACAGGCCCGTCCGGAGAAGCGGCGTCCCCCACCGGAAGATCACGCACCCGAACAGCTGATCAGATGGCGTCACCACGGCATTCATCCACCACTGCCCCAAGCGCGCGGCGGCCTCCACCGGAATCCCAGCTCCCTTTCAGGACGGTCCACCGCAGCCCAGTCATCCACCACAGCGGTCCAGGTAATCCTCCACAGCAGGAGATTTACACATAGCGTTATTTAGATTGGTTTGGATGTCCGAATTGAATAATATAAGGTAGCAGCTGGATGCTCATACAGAGCTCACACAGAGCCGTCAACACCCGCCGCCATCTTGTTCTCGAATATTCATAACTATGTCATCCCATCACACAGTGGTCAGCGGATTATGCTCACGTGGGTCATGCAGCGATATTCAAATTGTAAAGGTGAAGACACGAACAGACACATCTGAGCTGTGCGCTGTTTGTCCTGACAGTTTTTGAGCTGGTCAGCGTGAGGGCTCAGCGTGAGGGAAGACGTTGCTTTTAGCTTTTTAGCTAGCACACTGCTAACTTGGAGCTACGTCAGTGCAGGCGGGTGAGGCAACGGTGCGTGCAGTTCGGTTCGGTAGACTGTGAACTCGGTCCCGTTGAAGAGGTAGGGCACCCCACTTGTAAAATGGTAGGGGAAATGCTGACTATGCATCGACCACCAATTTATGATCAAGTTTGACCGCAGAGCCTTACCTGAGTCTGACTGCAGCTCAAACCTTGAGACCAGCTACTTTCCTGAGGATCAGGAAACTGAATATGGCTGTTCTGATTAGCGGTCCTTTCAGGCAGCATTTCATTTGTTTTCAGCATTCGTCACAAGTTTTGGAAGTTATACTGCATTTAAAGGCAACATGTTTTTTTCTTGTATGCTACATTTATGCAGATTTTAAGCTTTAATTTTATTTAGTTTATTTGGGAATTGCACCTGCACTTTAGTTCTTGTAGTGGAGTTTTTTCTGTTCTATACAGGGAACCCTCGACCTACGGCACCCTCAACCTACGGCAACTCGGACTTACGAACGCACTCCGAACAGCCATGTGCTTAGGCCATGCGCTCCGAGTTTTGACTTACAGACGAAATCCGGACTTACGAACGGCCATGTGCTCGGCCATGTGCTGAGTTTCGACATACAGATGAAATCCGGACTTACGAACGGCCATGTGCTCGGCCATGTGCTCTGAGTTTCGACTTACAGACGAAATCCGGACATACGAACGACACGTGTTCTGAGCTCTGACTTACGTCTACGAACGGTCTGTAGGTCCGGAACTCGTTCTTAAGTCGAGGGTTCCCTGTATTTTGTGCAGACTTTTTCAGTCTAAATAACAGAAAGATCTTTTTTGTCTATTTGTTTTTATACTTTGAGACTGAATACATTACTACCAGTAAATAAAGTAATTGCAATAAAATTAACCCTTGTTTTTATTTTAGTTTTTATATAATTCTGCAAAGCAACATGTTAAGTTCATTTTGTCAAATGAATAACGGATTTCTGGTTGTTTCTTTTGTTATATCACAAAATTTATTGTTGTCAGAATGTTTTGAAATATCACAATATTATGTTTGAGCCATATCACCCACACCTACGTGGAATTAAACAATATTAATACTAGGGCTGAAGGATTTTGGAAAATAATTGCAATTTTTTTTCTATAAATTGCAATTGCGATTTAAAACGCAATTTTTTAAAAATATCTTAAGTATTTTTCAACAAACAGAAGCAATAAATCAATCTGTTTTATAATAAACAATGTCAGATTTATTTAAAGCAGAGATTACAATAAAGCAAACAAATGTATGCCTTTTCTTTTCACCATTTCTATTTTTTCTTGTTTCATAAACATTATAGTAAACATGTTAAGTGAACTTCTTAACTACTGTCTGAACTTCACATGACAGTTAATAAATAAATATAAAAAAATTAGATATATAAAAAATAAACTTACTGCCTTCCAGCCAGTAACATAATAAAATATAAAGTGCAAAAAACAAAGAGAATCTGCAACTCGTTATTTTCTGGGAATTCAAACTCAGGGAACACAAAATAAGCTAGTATGTGTTCTTATTAAATCTTTTAGATGTTAAAAAAAACCCTCTTGGAACAATAATGTAAACATTATAGTCAGTCAGTAACAGCAGGATGCAGAGCCTTGTGAACAGACTCCAACACCTCAAAATCCTGCCAGGTTGGGATAAGGAAGCATGCATAATGGTCACCTGACAGCACCTGAGAAATGGTTTTGAGCTGCTCTAGCACCCTGACAATCATTTCTTTGGATCCCCATCTTGTTGGACATTCAGTGATGAAGCTGTGTTCAGGAAGTTTGAGCTCCCTCTTCAGTCATTGCTGCCTTCTTCTTCCAACTGTGGGAGAAGTGCCCAACCAGCTTATTGCTCTTGACACTGTCATCCTTTAGTGCATGTCCTGTAATACAAAATAAAAAAATAAATACACACATTCACATACTCCACTCTCACTCGTGCAAAAATTGAGGACCAGAAAAATCTTTTCACGTTGTTAGTTAAAAACAACGTACAGGTTTTAGCTTTTCCCAGTTTATCAACGTTAAGTGAATGCAAAACGTGATGAATAAATAGCTTCACATTATTGACCATAATAATTAACATTTTTATTTAAAACGGACAATAAAAAGGATAGTATAATTGAGTCGTGACATCACGACCAGGTTTGGTAATGATGAGAAATTGCATCACCTCATCTAAATAGCTATGCTAAAGCTAAGCTAACGATCATTAAACACCGCTAGTTTTTTTTAAATCAGCTTGTGCGAAACGTGTGTGTTACTGGTTCTGTATTAATTCATATCACTACTGACAAACAGTGATGGCATAGTTACATTGGAAAAGTAACTTAGTTAAGTTACTGATTAGTCTTTGGGAAAAGTAACTTAGTTAAGTTACTGATTACTTGATTTGGAAAGTAACTAAGTTAGATTACTAAGTTACTTTATTAGTTACTTTCAGCAGCTGCTGACAAGAACCCTCTCTGTCACAATACATAAAAAATGTAAATGTATTAATAAAATAATTACTAATAAAAATATTCAAAAACAAAATGGTCTTTCTTGACTTCATTAAACATAAATACTTGTTTTTATGAAACATAAAAGTCTGAGGTCATTAAACAAATACTTTTTATAAAAAATAAGGCAATATTTCTTGATATATCATCATAAATGAAGGTTGAATGAATAAAGGAATACTTGCTTTATATAAAAAATAGTGTCTTCTTGACTTCACTAAACAAATAATATTTTTACAAAAAAGTATTTCTGTAAATACTTTTTAAAATAAATAATATAATAAAGACAGTCTTTTAACATCAAAATCAGAGTTTTTTATTTTTATTTTAGAAAACTGTGTACACATGGGTCTTAGTTACATCCAAACAAACATATAAATTGTAAAAGAAAAACAGAAATACGTTCTAAGATATGAATTAAGAAATACTCTAAACTAAGAATACACTAAGCACTAATAGTACAAAAACAATATGCTGAACAACTGCAGTATATATCCATACTTTTTTCTATCCATAAAGTAATAACAAAAATATATTTCTGAATCAAAGCCCCAGTTCTCACACAGGTTACTGAACTCTGTAAAGGGCTGCATCACGTTCTCCTGACACTGAATGGAGCTGTAGATGAGCTTGTTTGCGTAAATACCAGAAGAAACCAGAACAAAGAATGTATTTGTATGTAAATACCAGAAGACCTATTGCATCCATCCAGCTCAAAGCTGCCACACCAGTTTCTACACAGCAGGAGGTGTGGGGGGGCTGCACCGAAGTCAAGCTTGTTGTTTTGGTCGCGGGGTGGTGGTGGCGGGGGGACCTCCTGACTCGTAGCTCTTTGCTTGAGGCTTGTGCTGCGACTCCAAATGTAACTGAACTGCAGTGAAAGTGGTCTCCTCCTCCTCTCAGCTCCTCCGAGTGAGCGCACTCAGCTCACAGTTCCTGACTGTCACGCACGCTGTGGTGTCAGGTTTCAAACAGCCACAGCTGACCGAATTTCCGTCTTTTTTTTTATCACTCCCCGGCCGAGACGCATTGAGTAAATAAAATTAAATTACAGTACAACAGAAAATTACAAAAAAGTAACGCAAAATAATTTGGAGAAAGTAACTTAAATCTGATTACTGGATTTTAAATAGCAACGCGTTAGATTACTAGTTACTGAAAAAAGTGGTCCGACAAGAGTAACGCGTTACTTTGTAACGCGTTAGTGACATCACTGCTGACAAATCAGTTTTTTAAAATCAGATAATGAATGCGCTTATTCACGCAGAACGTTAGCTTGCTGAGCTAGCTGCTAACAGGGCACCGTCAAAAACAGGCCCGGTCACATGACCAGCTCGCTCTCTGTTTATCTCCCGCTGTCTCTGTGTTTCAGCCTCTAAGATCAGATACACGTTTACATGGGCTAACTTAACTGAATTTTTAACTTGTATGACTTCTGTCGAGCCTGAAGCCATTGTGTTAGAGCATGCAGTGTTAACTTGACTTCTCCCCCTCCCTGCCTGCTCGGTTTTGCTCCGCTCGGCTCACTCCCAAGTCACGTGACCAGTCAAATCGCAGCCTGTGCGGTTAGAGAATCGCGTTTTAACATATTGCGAGATTATTGCAAATGCAATTAATCATTCAGCCCTAATAATACTAAAATATGTATACTTGAACAAAACTAAATAAAGGGTATGTCTCTGTTTAACTTGTGATTTTTTTATTTATTTTCCAAAACCCTCCAAATGTTATCTCTATGAAGGAGTCAATTTAAGGTGTTTGTACTTCATCATGAATATCTGCTAATTTGAGTACTACATAGTTTTGGGGATTTGGATAAGCTATATTGTTATTTGGTGTTTAAAAAATGTAAAGCAATGATCAAATATGAACTATAAATCAGTTTTCACATTGATTCTGTTGATTTTGTTTGCTTACTTTGCCTGAATTATTACCAATCATGTAGTTTTTATGTTGAAATATTTTTTAGCAACAAGAAAAATCAAAAATTATAATTCATAACATAACAACCATCATAATGAGCAAGTTGATTTTCATTGATAAAATTTGTAAAGGATGACGCTGGAACTGTGATTTTGTTGTTAAATATGGTTAAATTCAAAATGATGCTATTCAAAATAAACTATCACAGATGGTCCTTTGTTCAGAACAAACTAACAAACTGTATTTTTTTCTGCCTTTAAAATTGTTCTTTTGTAGTAATATGCTGGTATTATCAATATATATGCAGAAAGAAGATGATGATTGTGAGGATTGTATGTGTGTCTGTGTGTGTGTGTGTGTGTGTGTGTGTGTATGTGTGTGTGTGTGTGTGTGTGTGTGTGCACACACGCGCACTTGTGTGGGTTGATGTAACATTGTCCTTAATGTTCATGTGTTTCAGTGGTTCCTGTCTATGTTTGGTGCTGATTAAAAGAAGTTCTTCAAGACTGAAGGCCTGATGTGGACCAGCAGGGCCAAGAGCCCCTTATCATAGAGTGGAAGAGAAGACCCTTGGACTAGTCTGGTGGAAGACCAACTCAATATGGAGGAGACCAATATGAGGATTTTTGTCACTGCAGTTCCTTTAAAGAGTGAGGAGGATAAAAACAAACTGACCAGGTTCCCAGATTTAAAGAGTCACAAAGGCAGTTCCAGCTCTTCAAAGATTGACCTTAATGAGGACGATGAAGAGCATGGTGAAATGTTCGATCCTGACTCTCTGCTGAATAACTCATCAGACTCTGAATCAGAACATGAAGACAATATGAAAGACTGGAAGGAGAGCAGGGCTCCTGAATCAGAGGTAAAAACTGTCAACAAATCATTGAGCTGCTCTGAGTGTGGTAAGCAGTATGTCAGTAACCAGACTCTTCAAAGACACATGACAAGTCATTCAGGAGTGAAGTCTTCAAGAAGTCTGCTTAATACGAAATGTGTTGGAGAGAAGAAAAATGTAGAGTCATGCAGGAAAGTGCAGGCAAGGCCAAAATCATTAAGCTGTGATGACTGTGGTAAAATATTTACTTTCAAATCACATTTAAACACACACATGAGAGTCCACACAGGAGACAAACCGTTTCCGTGTGATCTTTGTGGACAAAGATTTAGTCATAAGACAAGTTTAAACACACACATGAGAGTTCACACCGGAGACAAACCGTTTCCTTGTAATCTTTGTGGACAAAGCTTTAGTCAGAAGCAAAGTTTAAACACACACATGAGAATCCATACAGGAGAAAAACCGTTTCCTTGTAAACTTTGTGGCCAAAGATTTAGTCATAAGGCAAGTTTAAACACACACATGAGAGTTCACACCGGAGACAAACCGTTTCCTTGTGATCTGTGTGGACAAAGCTTTAGTCAGAAGCACAGTTTAAACACACACATGAGAATCCACACAGGAGACAAACCGTTTCCTTGTGAACTTTGTGGCCAAAGATTTAGTTATAAGGCAAGTTTAAACACACACATGAGAGTTCACACCGGAGACAAACCATTTCCTTGTGATCTTTGTGGACAAAGCTTTAGTCGGAAGCACAGTTTAAACACACACATGAGAATCCACACAGGAGACAAACCGTTTCCTTGTGAACTTTGTGGCCAAAGATTTAGTCATAAGGCAAGTTTAAACAAACACATGAGAGTTCACACCGGAGACAAACCATTTCCTTGTGATCTTTGTGGACAAAGCTTTAGTCAGAAGCACAGTTTAAACACACACATGAGAATCCATACAGGAGAAAAACCGTTTCCTTGTGAACTTTGTGGTCAAAGATTTAGTCTTAAGACATGTTTAAACTCACACATGAGAGTCCACACAGGAGACAAACCATTTCCTTGTGATCTTTGTGGACAAAGATTTAGTCAGAAACCAAGTTTAAGCACACACATGAGAATCCACACAGGAGAAAAACCGTTTCCTTGTGAACTTTGTGGCCAAAGATTTAGTCATAAACATAATTTAAACTCACACATAAGAGTCCACACAGGAGACAAACCGTTTCCTTGTGAGTTTTGTGGACAAAGATTTAGTCAGAAACCAAGTTTAAGCGCACACATGAGAGTCCACACAGGAGACAAACCGTTTCCTTGTGAACTTTGTGGACAAAGATTTGGTCAGAAGACAAGTTTAAATGATCACATGAGAATCCACACAGGAGACAAACCGTTTTCTTGTGAACTTTGCGGACAAAGATTTAGTCATAAGAAGTCTTTAAACACACACATGAGAGTCCACACAGGAGACAAACCGTTTCCTTGTGAACTTTGTGGCCAAAGATTTAGTCATAAAAATAATTTAAACTCACACATAAGAGTCCACACAGGAGACAAACCGTTTCCTTGTGAGTTTTGTGGACAAAGATTTAGTCAGAAACCAAGTTTAAGCGCACACATGAGAATCCACACAGGAGAAAAACCGTTTCCTTGTGAACTTTGTGGCCAAAGATTTAGTCATAAACATAATTTAAACTCACACATAAGAGTCCACACAGGAGACAAACCGTTTCCTTGTGAACTTTGTGGACAAAGATTTGGTCATAAGACAAGTTTAAATGATCACATGAGAGTCCACACAGGAGACAAACCATTTCCTTGTGAATTTTGTGGACAACGGTTTAGTCTTAGGATATCTTTAGACATACACATTAGTGTCCACACAGGAGACAAACCGTTTCCTTGTGAACTTTGTGGACAAATATTTGGTAAGAAAGCACATTTAAACTCTCACATGAGAGTTCACACTGGAGACACACCATTTCCTTGTGATCTTTGTGGACAAAGATTTAGTCAGAAGGCAAACTTAAACACACACAAGAGAGTCCACACAGGAGTGAAAACTTTCTAACAGTAAATATTTAAACTAGTTTCCAAATTATGATTTGTTCTCAGTTTTTTAAGAATACTTTTATAATAAACTAATTTTTCCAAAGATCATAATTTGGACTTTAGAAGTTGGTTCTAAAATACTGTTTCAGTGGCTGCGCAGTAAGTGGAGAGAACCCCTTTTCAAATGGTCAGACTCCATGTTTGTGCAATCCATGAGTGAATTGTGGTGTAATTAATTAGTTAATTGGGTAATTAGCAGGTCTCTCATGCAAATGAAATAATTGTGTTTTAATGAGATTAATCTGTGTAGTTCACACACACACACATACACACACGCACGCACACACACTGTACACACAGACAGACAGACAGACAGAGAGACAGATAAACTGTCTACAGGTATTTACCTGTAGATAGATAGATAGATAGATAGATAGATAGATAGATAGATAGATAGATAGATAGATAGATAGATAGATAGATAGATACTGTAGATAGATACTGTAGATAGATAGTTAGATACTAGTAGATAGATACTGTAGATAGATAGATAGATAGATACTGTAGATAGATAGATAGATAGATAGTTAGATAGATAGATAGATAGATAGTTAGATAGATAGATAGATAGATAGATAGATAGATAGATAGATAGATAGATAGATAGATAGATAGATAGATAGATAGATAGATAGATAGATAGATAGATAGATAGATAGATAGATAGATAGATAGATAGATAGATAGATAGATAGATAGATAGATAGATAGATAGATAGATAGATAGATAGATAGATATAGATAGATAGATAGATAGATAGATAGATAGATAGATAGATAGATAGATAGATAGATAGATAGATAGATAGATAGATAGATAGATAGATAGATAGATAGATAGATAGATAGATAGATAGATAGATAGATAGATAGATAGATAGATAGATAGATAGATAGATAGATAGATAGATAGATAGATAGATAGATAGATAGATAGATAGATAGATAGATAGATAGATAGATAGATAGATAGTGTTTACCACGTCATAATTATAAAAATAATATGGATGAAACGATGTCAGAATTGTCCAGGTTAAACTCTAACTTTACCATAGTGTTAGTCTACTTTTATACATGAAACTAAAATTAACTGATACCATCCCGCACCTACAACAAGTGGAGTTTGCTTGCCCCACCAGTGAGTTGCCACAAACTCAAAAACCCAGTACAGGATTTGTCCCATGAAAGTCATTATTAGTAGCTCATGTAGCATTCTTTCACAGCAGAATGTTGTTGACAAGGAGTTGTTTTATGAACAATCACATTGGATGACTTGCAACAAACTGTGGTATGGAATGAGATGCCATCCCACAGCAGTGTGTTACCAAGCTGGTGAGCAGCATGAAGAGGTGCCAGGCTGTTGTGGCTATGTATGGTTCTTCCACATGCTTCTGAGGCTCCAGTTTATTAAATTAGTAA